>SNQJ01S0202060.1:0-16801 GCA_010110895.2 Picea sitchensis | reverse complement strand
CCCTAATATTGGCTCATTACCCCTTAATTGGGGCATATTAGATTAGTAATGTTATTTTATTTATGTCGTCTTTATTCCATTAGTTGTAATTATACCTCCTAGTCTCCTATATATACCAAGGAGACATTTTCATTTGGAATCATATGGTACTTGAAAATTTATGTGGGGTAAAAGGAGGTTGCCCCCTCGAAGAGGCTTATTATCTAAAATTCTCTCTTTTTCAAGGCGTTGAGTACTTATTATGAGTTTTTCCTATGCTATATTGATATTTGGTTCTTAACATTGATGCTCCCAGTGTTTCCTTGGTCACAGGTATAGATGTCTTCCTAGTGATTTATTTCTTCAGTTGTGACAAAGCTTATCCTGTCTTCGGTGGTGCCATTTATATCTGTAACTAATAAATTCTTTGGATTTGTGTGTGTTCACTCATCTCTTTTATCTATCTTCTCTCTATGAAAACTAAAATGACAATAACTTATTTCCATCAACACTTCAACTTATTTTATCGCTTGCCACCTATTGTTGATATTATTCATGCCCAAGCCTGTAGTCTAATCCAACTTGAAATTCACATTCAATTATTTCCATACTCTACAATGAATTTGGATTATTCTTTGGATCATGGTGTACATATTGCCAGTTTGTCACAATCGTGGTGCCTCTTTTCATTAATGATTATGTGTCTCCGCTACTTCATCATTATGAATGCTCTTTAATGCTTGTCCCATCATGTTTTATATTTAATGCCTTCAACTGTCTTCTGTGCGGATCTCCAACATTACCTTCTTTCTTCATACTCTCTTTTTCCTTTCTATGTAGTTCACCTTTCTCTTTATTGAATGCACCATTTTCTATTTTATCTCTTAATGGATAACTCTAATCTTCAAATTCTTTTATTTATTTTTTTCCTTTTCTATTTTTATCTTTTTCTTTCTATAATACACTATAATACAAGCAATATGGTAAACATTTTGTGCACTAATACTAGTCCGTGGAAGCATGGATATCCCTATACAGTTTCAGCTAACTACAATTAACTAGTCCTTCCAAAACTTCTTCATTTAGTCTCTCTAACTAAACAACACCTCTATCTATCACAAACTTGATCACATATGAACCTAAAAAATGCATTTGGAACTTTCTCAGGTGCTGCAAAAAATTGTTGTCATAAAGAAAAATTAAATCTCCTATCTGGAACTTCTTTTGTTTAATATGTTTGGCATGCCATCATTTATCATGCGCTTTCTGGACTTGCTGATGGAAACCTGTGAAAAATTGGTCTTCCTCAATTTCTACTATTTTTGAAAGTTTATTTTCCACTATGCCGGAATCTGTAAGCTTTGCCATCACACCAATGCACATAATCAATACAATAAATTCCATAGGCATCACAACTTATTGATCATACATCAATCTAAATGGAGTCTTTCATGTGAACTTCTTTCTTGTAGTCCTATATTCCCATAACACTACTATAATTATCAACTCCTAGTCATCTCGACTTACATTACAAACCTTGGTTAATATAGGTTATAAGATCTTATTGATTGCTTCTATTGTGTTGTTTTCCTGAGGATGGTATGGTGTACTCTTCTGATGATGAATCTGAAACTCCTATGTCAATGCTACAATTTTCCTAATCATAAAGTGAGTTCATTGTCCACTCATAAGTATTCATGGGCATCTAAACCTTGCAACCACATTTTCAAACAAAAATCACGCAGCAGTCTCTGACTAGTTTTTCCTTAGACCATTTTGTCAAGTAGTTTGTCGTAGTAATGATGTATATAGCTCCCAACCTCTTAGTTGGTGGATTAATCTTCCCAACAAAGTCCACTTCCTATTTATAAAAAGTGTGAATTGTCACTTGTGGCACTAAGGGAATTTAATCTCTCCTAGAAGGCTTCTCAATCCTTTGACAAACATCACAACTCTGGCAAAATTCCTTAGCATCCTTGTGTAGGGTAGGAAACCATAATCCTGCATGCAAAATATTCTAATTTGTTTCTTTTCCTACATAATGACCTCTTGCAACTCCTTCATGTGCCTCTAAGAATATTATATTTCTTTCATTATCTAATACGCATCTTCACAGAATGCCATCTGCGCCTAACTTGTATAAATTTCCTGCTATGAGTTGATAGTGTACTTCCTTCACTAGTGTTAACACCAACTATGTTCTACTTTTTTTTTTCCCTCATTCATTCCTACTTGTCATTTCAAATTTTGTATAAGCTATAAAATATTTAGAATTTTGTTGTTAAACGTTTAATATCTCACCTTAAGGGGTTTTAAATAATTCTAGAGTGAATGAATGAGATGGACTTAATGTTGTGAGAAGGGGACATAGGGAATTAGACACGTGTTTAAATGATTACTTGATGACAAAAAATGGTTACAAATATTTTCATTTGAGCCATTAGTCATGTAAACATTTATGCAACATGATTATTTAACTTCATGAGTTGTAGAGTCAAAGTCTAATCCACTCAAG
Organism: Picea sitchensis; assembly: GCA_010110895.2. Taxonomy (NCBI): domain Eukaryota; kingdom Viridiplantae; phylum Streptophyta; class Pinopsida; order Pinales; family Pinaceae; genus Picea; species Picea sitchensis. The sequence goes on along the minus strand of SNQJ01S0202060.1, from coordinate 14,307 downwards.
TGAGAAAAAGGAAGATATGGTTTGGTGCTACAGGAACTTCCACATGTCCCTCGTCATGGTAATTTTAAGCACTTTGGTGAATTGTGGAAGATGTGGATTGTAATACAAGCTCATGAGTATGAAAAATTGGTTAGAAAAGTACTCTTCATCATCCATAGCATGTGAAATGGGGTGTATCGTCATTTGTACATGTCAGTCATTCAAAAGTTTACACGGATCAGTTGTCTTATTAAATGTTTTTTCAAAAACTAGCGCATAGTTCGTTACCTACAACAACTAGTTTATTTGAATTTTCTCTTACAGAGCTAGAAAATATCCTTAATCCTCGTTACACAGTAGAAAAATATCTTCTCTGTATCCAAGAATATACTTTTCAGGTCATCACTGTGTAGATGGGTAAAGGTTTACATGTGAATCGAAAATATCCCGAAGGGCCTGAATTCATGGAGGCTTATGAAGATTGTCAAATCATTTTTGACCGGGTAGGGTGGTACCTTTTCTATACCAAGTTGGATGGTCACCATTACACTACAACCAGGGATTTTGCTGAGATTTTCAATGGACAGCGGGATCGAATCGCAAACCTGGTTATGCAGATTACTGAAGAATCTACAGTTGTTTCTTGCAACCTCCCAACTGATGGTGAAAGGTGGTTTAAAAATAAATTTATTATAGGATGAGACGTCAATCAGTTTTTAAAGACTAAACATATAGACCCTAATTAGGCCAAGGTAATCCCTAGGGATTGCATTTCTGATGAGTGGATGGAAGCCCTACTCATGCTTAATAGTTTCATAACATGTCAGGGGTGTTATTCTATTGTATTCCTATTCCATCTTCGATTTCTGCTTCATCTAGAAAGAATTAAGAGGTTGAATTTACCTTATTATTTATTAAGGGATCTCAACAAGATGGATATGAGGGTTCAAGCCAACCCCAATACCCCTCCTCATGGAATTTTCCATTAGGGGTTGATTAAATTTCTTGTCAAGGCCGAACTAGGGAAGTTGGAGAAGACTTTGGATCAGTTCTTGATCCAGTCGGGGTTTGAGAATAAAAATAATTCTTCTGATTCTTAATCAAATGGAAATATTGTTAAGCCTGATCAAGAAACTCCATCTAATGCCAATCAATCTGCCACTGCAAATAAGGGTAAATGTGAATCATGCTTAAATACTCCAGACGAGCCTGTAAAATCTACATAAACGAATCAAAAAACAGATGCAGGGTCTTCTCACATATTAGGTGGAGGTAATCACCCTTTCCATTTTTCACAGAAAGCCTACTCAAAAAGGGCTAAGAGGTTAGCATAACCTAGGGTTTCAGTGGAGGACCAACAACCTGGAAAAAAAACAATAGAGTTTGAAGATCCTGTACACCTTGAAGATCTTATCCCAAAGGTCACTCCTCATGCCTCGAGTTCCTCATAATACAATACCTATAGGTATATAATTTTAGTAAGGAAATGAAGCAAAAGGCCTCAAAATAAGTTCAGGTTGAAGTCTAAAGCAATGAATAAACTTGCCATCATAGAGAAGGTTATCATCATTGATGAAGAGCATGTCAAACCTATTAGAAAGGCATATATAAGCAAGAAAACTCCTTTCACTAAGCCTGAGAAGGATAAATTCAAGAAGGGTGGTTTTCTCATAATAAAAAGACAATCACTAGGAAAAGCAAAGTTCCTACCAAGAAACAGGGTAAAAGGGATATGAAAATCCCAAACCCTAAGATTGGATCTGAAGGGAATGAGCCTAAATATATGCAAACCTGATCTCAATCTAAGCATACCATAAAGGATAGATTATAATTGATGACATAAGCAACTTCCTCAATATTGCATAGAAAGTTATCTATTTAAAGATATCACCTCCAGGATAAATCCATTTTTTGAGATCAAAAGTAATGGAGGATGGAAAAATATTTTTTGTTCCCTATGTCTAAGGTATCATGCTCCTTTTTTTATATGTACAACTATAAACTAGGAAAATAAAAGAGTTTAAAACACGCGGGATTAGTTTTTGGAAGGTCGCTACAGGAAGTTCCTCCAATCGTATACACAGGGAAATAAATGCGATATTGAAACACCTATAGCAGTCGATTTTGTTGCTATTCGTATCCAGCTTCATATATTGTAATATAGGAAGGCTATAAATTATGTAAGCATATAATGGATCATGTTATGAAGATACAAAGTGTTTTGTGGATATAAAAAACTATATTGGAATAAGAATATCAATCCATATTAGTCACATGTGATGAGTTGTCAAAGGATGATCTCAAGTGGATCATTGAAGATTAGATATATCTAGGAAAGACAAAGATGAAGTAACAGTGTTATTATTCAAATTTAAAATAATTCAAATCAAAGAGATGTTATGAAAGGTTGTTTCCCTAATTTTAGGAGCTTTTCTGTAAATTGTTATGATTTGGTATATCAGCAGTTAGAAACTTAAATTTGTCCTGCGTTTTTGTAGAGATTTGTTTTGAGGTGTCCCTGATTCTCAAGATTGAACATAAGTACATGTAACCTATTTGAAACATTATATATTGACTGCTATAGAATAAAAAAGTGTTGGATCATTGTTTTCCTAAAAAACTTTATCTTATACAATTGTTTGGATTGACCTTATCTGTGTAAAGATTGCAGTGGTTAATGAAGTCATCAGTTGGTGTGTATCATTCTCTTTTGTTTCTCATTTATAATTCTTCATATTGAATGAATTATTACTATTATATGATTATATGGTTGCATGCATGTGTTGAGAGGATTTCCTTATTTTTATAGTGCAATCTTCACCACATATGTGTTTAAGATCTTTTAAATCTGGTCCAGGAAGGATTTCCTGATTTAAGATTATTCTTCTACTGGTTAATTATATCAAAGAACGGATTGTTATCTTATGGATATCAATTTTGTTTCATTTATTCTTCTTCAACATATACCCCAATCTCACTTGACTCAACTAAGGTTTTGCTTACTTGATCTGCTGCACATAGGGAAGATATCTTGACAGTTTATCTGTTAAGTCCCTTTTAAGATCAAGAGTGTGATCTTCCCACCTCTTTAATATTATTTTCTTTTAAATTTTGAAATAATATGTGCTAGGATTGTTCCTAATGCAGTACAGGAACAACTTCTAGCGCTAACATATTTTGGCGTCGTTTCCAGGGATGAAACGATGATATCTTCCCGGGTAAAAACAACATGATACAGATCTAGTTGTAGATGGTGAAACTATAACTAGGCATAGTTGTCTGCATATATTTTCACTTCGTGAATCCACATTAGAAACTCTAGATCCAAAGATAAAGGGGACTAGAGCCCATCCAGAATATCCCAATTTGCCTGTTATTTCAGATCCTAAGAAGATCCTAAAACAATCCAAATCTCTTAAAAAATTAGGATCTAAAAAACTGTTTCTTTTACCTCCTTCTAAAGAATTTGCCTTGGGGAAAGAGGAATTTATAGAACTAGAATATTTTTACACACCCCATCATGAAAGTAGATATAAATCAGAAGAAATATTTGAATTCCATGAAGAAACATAGTACCCTCCCTTGGAAAATATCTTAATCCTTGAAGAAGTTCAAGAAGAGAAACCTAATCTTATCCTCCAAGTTAATATCCTTGTTGCTGAAAAGCTTGTTGAACAAATTCTCCAGTCCTCTCCTAATATTCAATTGGTGAACATTCCTAAGCTCTCATCATCATAATCACCATAGTCCTCACATAAAAATCAACCTTTAGGTGGTCAAACAATGGCTGGTGCAGCACCTCCCAACCCAATGGATGTTATCAGGGATGCCAAATATGCACCTTTGGTATTGAAAAATAATATTCATCCTCTCCTAGAAAATTATTACATGAAGTACCTTCCAAGGTTTGGAAATGAAGGGGAAACAACTACAAAGGAGCATTTAACTGCTTTTTACTCTTTTGCTGACAATTTCCAAGTGGATTATGATGATGTGTGGATGATGATTTTTGTTCAAAGTTTAGATGGAGAAGTGAGGAAGTTGTTCATGAACCTTAGAGATAACTCTATCATCACCATCATACACCTTCATGCCACCTTCTTGAGAAAGTGGGGAGACAAGAAATATGATTTGTATTACATGATAGAATTCAATAATCTCTGAAGAAAGAACAATGAATCTGTCTTTGAATTTTCTCAGAGATTCAATCAGATGTATCAGAAAATGCCATATGATATCATACCAACTGAAAGGCTAGAAAAGGTCATGTATGATCATTCCTTTGATGTTGATCTTTGTTTTCTTCTTAGGGATAGAAAATCAACCACTATGGATGATATGAAAGATTCAACTCTTGAAGTCGAATCCAATATTATAGCATCAAAACAGTTGAAGAAGAGATCAGATAAGGGAAAGCTAAAAGAAGAATATAAGTCTTCTACATCTAATACTAAAAATAAAAAGATTTACTTGGAGGATATGGAAATAAAGATGGAGGAAATTCCATCTGAACTGTCTAAACTCAGATTGGAAAAAAAATGGAATGATCCTCAAGAAGGAAATCATAATCCAAATCAATACAAAAGGCCTTATAACCTTCAGATCATGCAGAGGGATAAGAAGAATAATTATGATCAGAAAATTCAGACACCTCTGTAGAATAATTACATTGAAGAAAATCAAGAAGCTGAAGATGTTGATGAGGATCTGGATATTCATTTGTTTGGAGATGAGATTGGCCTCAATCACCTAACACAGAATGAATATGAAGATTCATTGATTTCAAAGGCTAGGGGAAGTCTAGATAATATGCTTTTTAATATTGAAAAACAAGGGTACAATATTAGATCAAAATCTTCTCCTTAGAAGGAAAAAATTGCTCCTCATAAAGACAAACCTGTTGTCCCAGTAGTACAGTCAGGAAGCAAGAATCTCGAAAAAATACAAGTACAACCTGCTATGAAATTATTAGCCCTGGAATCATACAGGTTAGCCTTTCCTTTTACTTTGGAACATGAGATTAGTAAGATAAAAATCCATATTCCTCTAGCTGGATTGGTTAAAACTAATTCTTATAGGAATCATATTTTGAAATGGTTGCAACCTTATTCTACCATAGAGCCTTCTACCAATGTGATTAATATCCAGGATGAAAAACCTACTATTGTTTTAGGGCCTATTGTAGAAGAAAGGGATGATTCCACTCCTCCTTTTTATGTCTCATTAAATGTTCATGACAAAATCCTTCATAACTGTCTGTTAGATTTTGGAGCCTCTCATAATATTATGCCAAAGGTTGTCATGGAAGAACTAGGTTTAGAAATCACTAAAGCATACCATGATCTCTTTTATTTTGATTCCAAAAAAGTCAAATTATTGGGGGTTATCAAAGACCTTGTTGTTTCATTATCTCAAATCCCAGCCAAAAGCATAGTCATGTATATAGTTGTGGTTGATATCCCTCTTAGGTTTGGTATGGTTTTGTCCAGATATTGGTGTAAGAATATTGGGTGATCTCTTCAAATGTATATTTCTTATGCCACTATACATGTGTTTGGAAGCGAATTTAGGATACTTTATCATGAAGCTCAGTTGGCATGTATTATCAGTGATAGTGATCATTCTATAAATATTCCCATTTATGCAGTTGATGTGGACTTGGGATATTATATATTTCATATTTATAATGATTTCCAATAGTCTTTGCCTTTGATAAAATTAGTGGTTGTCCCACAGTCTACTAAAAATCAAAATCTTCTATGGAAATTGTACTTTGATAGAGACTCATCTAGAGAAGGTGTTGGGGCAGGTATATTGTTTATTTCTCCTTCAAATGAAATCATTACACTATCCTACAAGCTAGAATTTGATACTACAAATAACATTGCAGAGTATGAAGCACTATTGTTAGGTATCAGGGAAGCCAAAGAACTCAAAATTTAGCATTTAAAGGTTCATGGAGATTCAGATCAACTCATTTTACAATAGGTTATAAAAGTGTATTAGACGAAGAATATTCAGTTGAAAGACTACAAAAATGAGGTATGGGACGTTTTTGAATCCTTTTTTCTGTCTTTTAATATTTTACACATCCCTAGAAATCAGAATGAGCAGGCTGACTCACTGGTTGTGGAAACAAGCACCTTTAAACTTCCTTTACCCCCAAAAATGAAATATGAAATAGAGGTCAGGTACATGCCTTCTATTCTAGACAATGTCAAGTATTGGAGAGTGTTTGAAGAGGATTCTGAAATCAGGAGATTCATTGAAGCTATTGATGATTTCTCTTCAATACATATTGATCAAGATGAAGATCTGGAGGAGAAAAAATAGAATTTGAAATTTCACAACATGATTGTTGGACATAATATTTTTCAATTTCCAACAAATCATATCCCAAAAGGTCTAGTGCCTATTGAAAGGATATTTGATTAGAATGATGTCCCTGTGAAGCCCCCTAATCTAGAAAAAGAAATAGATGTAATTGGTTGTAATCTTGGGACTGATGTAAATCCTAAACATGTTAAACTATCCAAATTTCTGTCAGGGAAGTACAGAGCTAAATATGAGAAATTTTTGAAGGAGTTCACTAATAGTTTTGCATGGAATTATGAATATATTAGGACTTTTGTTGAAACTATTTTGCAGCACAAGATACCTTTGAAATAAAATGTGAAGCCATTCAAGAAGAAATCAAGACGGATTAATCCTATTTTTTCATGGAGAACGAAGTCAAAAAGTTTCTAGATGCTAAGTTCATTCTACCTTTAAGGTACTCTAATTGGGTGGAAAAATCTGGTACCAGTGAGGAAAAAGAACGGTGAAATCAAGCTTTGTGTTGATTTGAGGAATCTAAACAAATGCTCTCGGAAATACAACTATCCACTGCCAAAAATGGAACGCATTTTGCAGAGGGTAGTAGGATCTAGTAGGTTGTCTATGATTGATGGTTTTTATAAATACAACCAATTTGTTGTTCACCATGATGTTATGGAGAATACTTCCTTCATGACACCATGGGGGAATTTGATGTACACTCGGATGCCTTTTGGTTTTATAAACGCAGGGGCTACGTTTCAGAGAGCCATGCATATAGTCTTCATGGGGGAAAAGGAAAATCTTGTGGTCATCTATCTAGATGACATAACTGGGTTCTCTAAATATGATGACGACCATCTACAACATCTGAGACAAGTATTTATGAAATGTAGAAGGAATGGTCTTTCCCTCAATCCAAAAAAAATCTCATTTTTCTTTAGAAAAGGGGAAATTACTTGGTCACATTGTTTGTGCTGGTGGAGTTAAGATTGATCCTACTAGAGTGCTATCCATTCAAAGGATTTCCATTCCTAGAACTAAGAAAGAGATTTGGTCTTTTCTTGGGAAGATAAAATTTCTTAGAAGGTTTATTCCTAACTTTCTGAATTGGTCGAACACATAACCCGCATGTTCAAAAATGGTAGTGAGATCAAGTGGAAGGCAGAGGTTAAAGATTCTTTTCAAACTATTAAAAAAGTTATTTCATAAGCTCATGTTCTTACCAGTCCAGATTTTGAAAAATATTTCCTGATTTTTTCTTTTTCATATCATGACACTTTAGCAACTTCTTTATTACAAAAGAATTATGAAGGTTTCAAACAACCTATTGCTTTATTTAGCTGGGCACTTTGGGACGCTGAGTTAAAATATGACATCATGGAGAATTAGGCTTTTGCCTTGGTTAAAGCATTGAAATACTTCATAATTTATGTGTTATACTCAAAAGTTATTGCCTATGTACCATCCAACGCTATTAAATATATATTGACTTAGCCATACATTGATGGAAAGAGGAGCAAATGGATAGCTAAGTTGCATGAGTATGATTTGGACATCAAGCCTACTAAGCTATTCAAAGGTCAGGGGTTAGATAAGATATTAGCTGACTCTAATTGAAAAGTTTTGGGAGTTCATTACATCTGTAACAATTCAAGGAACTCACATCCTCAACACAACAACCCTCAGGTAGATGAAAATATTTTTGAATCTAAATGGTATAAATATATCCTCTATTTTCTGCAGAAATTCCAAGCTCCTCTAGGAGTGGACAAATCCATAGTAAGTGTAACACCCTATTTACCCCAACTTTTAATCAATCATAAAATAGGATTACTATGTTGTGGCATGGGAACGATGTAAATGTATTATTGTTTGAGTTTCCAATAAATGACTGTGGGGGTGAAGACTTGAAATTACTGGACATGATATCAAATAGAGGAAGAATGTGAAAACTATATGAGAGGGTTCATTATACCAAATAACCCCAAATTTCACTTAATGAGGATGACAAACCTCCTTCGAATCCCAAGGAAAGAAATCATTTAATGAAGAAAGGACTAGTGGTTGAATTATCAACCACCCCCATGAATGGAAGCATGGTCAAGCTATCGAATGACAGCCTAAAGTACCACAAATATCTGTAGACCTGAGATTCCTTCTGACAGAAGGAACGTGATAGATTGGGAACCTTCCAAAAAGAAGGAAGGTAATATAGATACACATGGATAACCAGAGAAGAGACATCAGACGAGAACACAAGCTCATAAGGGAGATGCATGGAGCTCTCTAGGGGTTAATAAATAGAAGGTCGTGACCTTGATGCTGAGGGGGCATCTGATAAACCTCGTCGAGGCCATAACAGATAGAAATATTTGAAAGTTGCAAAGAATAGAACCTGAGCAGAAACTGAACAAAGGAAGAATCCTTGAGAACTGCGAGAGTTCCCTGGTGATATCATAGCTTGGAAAGGGGGTGGCCAGAGTGCTATGAATGAATGCCTTTGAGCCTATGGTAGGGTGGAAGGATGAATACCCACAGTCAGTTAGTTGGCTACCACCTGTAATAGATAAGTAATCACATATCTTGTGTATTTAAGTGGTACTGGGAGTTAAAGTTGGATATACTATGAATGTTGCAAGGATGGTTATGTTTTCTTAATGATTTATATTGTATTTCCTTCTTTGTATCTACCTAAATGTGAAATTAATCAAGTAGGAAATCATATGGATAGGACATGATTCATACTTGTAAATGCTTGCGTCCTATGGTGGCTTAAGCTAGAATCATGAACTGTATGTCTGTCAACCTTGGACACACTTTCATGAACACATGTCAACCCTCCTAATCATTCTGAGTCCCTTGAAGGATGGAGTGTGTTATGCTCAAGAGAGGTAGTGAAGATATGCACAGGCTATCTGCGAGGCAAGTAGAAACTGAGAACCACTTAAGTTCTAGACTTGATGAATGAGTGCAAGGGGTATGAAAAAATTATTATAAGTGTTAAGTCCAATAGAAAGAGTGTAACACTCTTAGGTCTTTCATAACTGACAAAGTTCAGGAAGTATAGAGAGATTCAAGTATTAGAAGGGAATATATTTTCAATTGGGAGATGAACGAACGAGATCTGTTAGGGAGGATCCAAGCTCTATCACGACCATTAGATTTGATTTAGCGCACATGTTAACGCCTCAATTCCTTTAGTCTTGACGACTTCGACGAATGTTGGTAATCATCGTGAAGGGGACATATTCTCTGAAATCCCAAACTCGAAGTCGCGATGCAATATTGACCATAGATATAAGAATCTATAGGGACCCACCTTGACCATCAGGTCTGTGAGTTTCGAGTTTGCACGACGAGAGAATTGCACGTTGGTGTGACTAAACCCCCGAAACCTAAAGTAGCGATGAAATCTAGATTATAGATCCAAGGATCTATTGGGACCCTCCTTGACCATCCGATTGGCGAGATCGGAGTCCACACATCTGGAGAATTGCATGTTGGTGCGACTAAACTTCTGAAACTCGAAGTTGCGATGTGAACTTTTGAAACCCGAAGTTTTGATGTGATCTGGACCATTGGATCAAGTAAGGTCATGGATTGTTGATATGACGTGAGTAGATTAATGAAAGGAGTATGTGGGAACTCGAGATCCCCTAAGAACCAATCTTAGAAGAGATAATCGCTCCTCAGAAGCGTAGATGAGGTCCAAGAGGCGAACTTGTTTCAAGTTTGTAAGATCCAGAGATAAAGTGGAAGTCGAGACCCATATATCAGGGCTCACAGGAGGTAGATAGAAGGACGAGCCCTTCAAAACATCTGAAATATTCCAACTCAGGGAAGAAAGTCAAAGCTTTGGAGGAGGAGCGATAATGGTCGTTGGATCGAGCACTGTGAAAGATCTGGGTAGTTGAAATTCATGTCCAGACAATTAGAAGAGCATGCAGGAGAAGATCAGATCTAGGCCATCATATCTAAGTGTGAGGACCAACAATTGTTGGATCCAGGAAAGGTGCATGAGGGTTAAACCCTTTGAAAGTATATAGGAGAGTGGACTTTGCCAAGTCCTGAAATTATGAAATCATCATATCTATCCATCGTCAGGGATGATAGGTGGAAGAAGATTCAAGAGTTTGAGAACTTGGACATTAGAAGAACTGGGGGAGAGTAATATAAACTTTGTAAAGGGTGAGGTGTGAGGTGACTCTGAGTCATTGGATTCAAAGGACACGTGGAAGATATCCATGTACTTCAGAGGAAGAACCTGTGGATAAGTTAAGAGGCGAATACCCGAGGATCTGGGAGCCGAAACAATCCTAGCCGTCCATCGGGATAGGACACGTGGTGGGAGATCAACTTTTCGTTGACTCACAAATCGGGAAAGGCAAAGGTAGAATTGTGAGAACTCGCGAGATATGAAATCGCGAGTTGATCTAGACCATAGGATCATGGAAGACCATGGACCATTGATCTGAATCTATCAGAAGATCAGGGATAGGAAGAGTCAGGGTGGACTCACATCCAAATACCTGAGACGCGAACTCGCGATTTGATCGCAGTCGTCGAATGAAGGGAGAGTGTGGACCGTATATTGGTTCTTGGAGGGAGTTCGCATATCAGACTTCAGAGAGGAGAAATGAACTTCCCTCGAGATATGCGAAACATGAAGTCCCGAAGCACTTGGTAGTTGGGCCCCAGTTTATTTCCCAATGTATCAATCAAAGGAGCCTAGAGGGAGGAGATAGCACCTAGAGGATTCTTCAATTGGGAAATAAAAAATCGAGAGTATCGGGTTTGACCCATAGAAAAATAGCCGAGGTCTGTGGTCATGAAGTGCCTTTTGGATAGGCATGTGGTCACAGGCAGTGGTCACATGGAGGAAGCTTTAACCTAGTGCTAGTTCGCATGGGTGAAGCCTCACAAAGACCCGTGGATCAATTTCTTAGAGATTTCAGTAGGGAACCGAAGAGTTGGTTTAGCTCGGGAATTTTGAAGGTCCATTGACCAGGATTAGAGACCATGGATGGAGGATTCGACTAATTGAGGTAAAATAATTTTTTTTTATTTATGCCCCATCGTGGGTGTGTTATAAATTGGTATCAGAGCATGGTTACAATAATTTGCCTGCTTGGGCTCATGCGAGAGTTGCATAAAGAGGTATTGTTATCTGCATTTACTCCTTGAGGAAAAAGGACTACAGAACAAACCTGTGATTTTTGGAATTCTTGTTGAATTTCAGCAGAAGAATTTATTTAATCCTTGTCAAGTGATAACTACTCTTACCTGAGTAGCGATATGCTAATTAACATTGGTAATAATACTTAAACGTGGATGGATGAAGGTGGTTGGGTTTTGTCAAGGGTAGCTGAAGCTCGAAAGGAAGATGACCTGACGTTCGTGACACTGCCTCTAAGAATGGGTAGTTGGAACCTTAGGCATTGATGATGGCTGATTATATAATGGTTAACAACTTTGTGGGATTAAAGGAATCTGATATAATCAGGTAGGATCCTTGGCAGTATAATTATTTCTTTATATTAAACTCGGAGTATATAACTCCTCATGACTAGAGGAAAGGTGAGATGAGTAAAGTCTTATAGAAGTCGAGGCAAGAAAGTTTTCTTGCCAGCTGCTATAGTATAAAAGGGAGAGTGACCCTGGTTGGTCATTGCTATAAAGAGAAGGAAACACCAGTATGAATTATAACTGTGAGATTAGTCATCTAAGCGACTGTAATGTCTAACTAAAGAACACTAATGAGAAAACTAAGCTAGTATGATGAATACTTAGTTGTGTGTGTATGCTTGAGTGCATGGATCTAATGCACTGAGAAGCTTCTTGATATGAAGCTTGATATTAATACCGGTTAGATACGAATGATATCAAATGTGCAAGTGATGCACATGTATGATGTAAGAGTATAAGTATACTAAAGGTCCAATATGGTTTCCCTGATGAGTGAAATGTGAGGAAAGCTTAGCACTTGGCAAGATTGAATGAATAATAGAAGAATACCATGATTGCATGGTTGACTCCATTCTGAAGGGTCATGAAAGTTATGTTTTGAATAATAGTTTAAGGGGAATGCATTCCATTCCCTCAAGAAAGATTAGTGTACATAGAAGAAAGAGTAGATGAGAAAGGATGCTCTTTTGTCATAATAAGAGGCAATTGATTATGCCTTGAAGGTCACATGAGAATGATTGTAAACAATCATGAGTTGACTAATTGTAAAGTAGAGATGTATGTAGGATATGAATTATACCTATGGCAGCTACACACAGGCTGATGATTATGAATATGGTTAAGTACATAATGGAATTAAGTTAACAAACCAGAATATGTATGGATACATAATTTGGGTACCTCACCAAGACGCACATTTATATTTCTTAATGAATATTTGGTAAACAACTAAAGATAACTCAACGCTGATTCCATCACAGGTAGTGGTGGATGTGCAGTAAAGAAGTTGCATGCAGTGGGAGTTCCCTGTGAAGAAACTGTGTAAGGAATCTGTCAAAAGAACAAAGTCACAACCCTAATAATTGTTGAAGGTTGGGAAATGGGCTGCAAAGCCTGTCTATATATAAGAATCTTTGATTACATTTTGAAAGCATCATGTAATGAATAGAAGACTAATGAATGGATACAGGAGTATGTTTGATTGAATAGGATTGGTTAAATCCGTTTTAATAAAAGACAATGAAGCCTTTAGAGATAACTCAGTTGGGCTGAAAAGTCTCAGGTAGTGTAGAAATAATTGGAAGAAGGTGAGATTCCTTAACTCCCTTCTTGCTATGTGTTATGTTTCCTCTGGAATGAGAAAGATGATTTACTGATGAAAGTAAATGTTTTGACATCATAGTGATGACGGTTGTATTACTATAGGAACAGTTGAGAACTATTTGTATTGCATTCATGGATACCCTTGAAGATAATGTGATGAAGTGCATAAAGATATACTAGGACATTTTGAAGAGGTTATGAATTTGGATGTTATGATACATGCATTTTAATTGATATTACAACCAATGATGCATGTTGTGTATAGAAAGGAATTGGAACTATTGAGGAAGACGGTTACCAATGATGGGAAACCTAAAGTAGAGGATGACCATCGGAAGGTTGTGGTTGAAGTATTGTTGACATGAGTGTAAGAATCCCCCTAAAAGAATTGTTGATGAGGTAAAAACAAGAAACATGGTGCTAGCAACCAAGAAAAGGTATGAAAAGATTGGGTAAGAATCCTTTCTAAAAAAATTTATTGTCTAATGTTAAGCACAAAATTTTAAAAGGGTAGTTGTATGCCATGGATACCCAAGTAGGGTATGATTTGGAAGGGAGAACCTGAGTGATGGAGGTGTGAACCTCTGGCAGTGAAGACTAATTGTATGATGCAATAACATTTGAACCAAATGATCTCTGGTGACAAAAAAAGGGTCAAAACCTTTACTAAGAAATCGTAGAAATCCCTTCGATCATCTACAGATCGATATCGTGAAGATCACGAAAGAAAACCCTAATCGAATCAGGTTAATTGAGAACTTGATAGAGGGTATGAACGTGAGAAAAAAAATTATGCCTCGGGAAATGTGTCATGTATTTAGGTGGTTTTTTTGGCACATGGTTTTTGCTAATGGTTTTCTATTTCCAGTTAAGGAATTAGGGTTTTGGACTAATCCAGGTCATTGGGTTAGGGTTTTGGATGACGGTGGATCCTATATGTATATTGTATTGTAAACAATGTAACACAATGAATGAATATAATATATGTTGGTTTTCCCGGTTTGGGTTTCCAGGGGAAAAATATCTGTGTAATGTTTTTATTTGCCATTGTATCTTTTCTGTTCTTTTATGAATATCTGTTACAATAGACATTGTACAGGGTTAGAATTTACATTTGGTATCAGAGCTTTATTGGCTTCAAGGGGACTCCTTTGTGGCCAAGGGTTTGGCTCAGGAATGTGATAAGCCTTGTTACAGTGGGAGATCTGCGGTATTGTTTTT
>SNQJ01S0202059.1:0-11372 GCA_010110895.2 Picea sitchensis | reverse complement strand
TGAACACTTCATCTTTAGTCTTCAAGAAATATATCCAGTTTTTACGAGAGTAATCATCAATGAATGATACATAATATACATACCCGCTAATGGAGGATGATGGCATTGGGCCACACACATCTGAATGGATGAGTTCTAGGCCTCCTTCTGTCTTGTTGTCCTGCTTTGGAAAAGGATTCTTGATATTCTTCCCTTGTGCACATCCATTGCATATGCCTTTATGGTCACCTTTGAGTTTGCTAAACTTGTGACCGCTTTGCATATGTATGGTGATGCAGGAGCATCACGAGTAGCAAGCACGTACGGAAGAAGAAGATAGCAAGGACAAGCGCCAACACATTTCAACACATTGGCGAGAGTGTTTTGGAATGTTTTGAAATAAATGTGCGGGTATTAAATAAAATAATTAAGTGGAGGCACACTTGTAGATTGTAATTAGATCTTGAGCAACTCGCTCACATCTGAAGTAGATAGAGGCATTTAAGTTCATTTATGTAAGTAGGTAGCTTTAAATTCTTAGATTTGACAGTTTAGAGCGTAGGAGGGAAACAAGATATAGACACCCTCATTGTATAGTTGTAACATTATTATGATGATGAGAATTACATTGAGCATAGAGCGTAGAGGAGAAGAAGCAGAGAGCTGTGTAGAAGAACCCATGTACAAAAGTTTTGAGATTAATATATGAAGATTTGATTCAAACTCATGGTGTTCAAATACTCTCTGTGTATGCATGTTGAATGTTATGCTCATGTCTCTTTTACTCTTTCTGTTATACAATTTCTTTTATGCTATGTATGTATGATTTCATGTTAAATATTTGGAGTCTGAGAGAGTAAGGAATGAGTTTCAATTGTTTCTCTGTATGAGCAAGAGTTTTCCTACAAGGAGTGCAGTGAAACGTCCGCAAGGAGTGCATTGATGGGTTCAGAGTTCAATCTCTGTAAGTTCAGGAGGGATAAAATTGTTCTCATTCTCGCAGAAGAACAAGTTAAGCACAGGAGCCATGCAAGGCGTGCGCAGGTCGAGTAAATTCTCAGGGTTTGTAACCTGAGGGAATTGTTGAAAGACTGATGTCGCAGGGAGTGCGCAGAGTCGAAGAATTCAATACATGGAAGTATTGAAGGATTGTCGCAAGGAGTGCATGCATGAGTCTTCTTAAAAACTCGAGTTGTGGAGAAAGCTCAGAAGAGAGAGAGTCTTCGAAGTTGTCGAAGAGAAGCTCAAGAGGGCTAGTGCCTTGAAGTGTTGAAAGGAGGTGCAGCGACATCGTTTTGCAGGTGGATAGGTTCCGTGAAGGAATACTTGTTCATTTCGCAGGAATTGTCAAGGAGGAATCGGTCGGTCGAAATTCTCCGTGGAGAATTCGCGAAGTCCCGGAAGTTGTCAGATCTCGCAGAAGAGCAGGGGAGTTACGGCGAGTGTTTTCCAAAGCGTAATCTCAGAAGAGATAGGGCTGTAGATCCAAGCCAACGAGGGTCGTTGGATTTACTCATGAATTTCCATTTCGGGGTTTCGTGAGTTGGAGAACTGAAAGCCTTGTAGCGAGATTCGCGAAATCACGAAGTGCGAAGTACCGAAGGGGAAAAAATATTTGTGTGGGGCCATAGAAGACAACAGAGTGGACAGGTGGTGCACTTGTCGACACGAAAGTTAATTTCGTTGACCATTTCGGGGTTTCATGGGTTGGAGGACCGAAAACCTTGTATTAAGATTTCGCGAAATCACGAAGTGCGAAGTCCTGAAAAGGCAGAAGATTTCATTGTGGGGGGCCAGCACCAAGAACCGTGTCGAAATTCAACATTTCAGGAAATAGGAGGTCGAGATATCTATTCCAGAATTCCCGAAATCACAAAATGCGATATAAGTCTGGAGGAAAACGAGGCCTACAATTCGGCGAATCGGCATTTCGGTAGATTAGAGGATAAGAAGTCGGGATTTTGATTCTGAGACTTTCGAAGTCGCGAAGTGTGATACGGTCATGGAGTAAGGAGCCGTTGAAAAGTCAACCTTTGCTAAGCGCGTCAAAATTCGGCAAATCGGGTTTCGACAATTGGAGAGTTGAGAGACTTGGGAGGAGAAGTCGCGAAGTCGCAAACTTTGAAGTTCCGAAACCGTGAGAAGTGTGACCACATTATTTGGTTGGGAGAAGAATGGAGTTGATGCTCCATGTTTGATCATGCGAGTTCAATTCACAAGGACCTATGGATACACCGTTGTGTGTGTGTGGGGTACTTCCCGAAGGGAGACCAAAGATTCAATCCGACTCAAGGGAAGAAAGTAGAATGATCTTGTAGTGGACCTTGACCCGAGGGTTGGGGGTCTGCGTCAATTTCTGGTATCAGAGCTTGACTCTATTTGTATACTTCAGACAGGGAAAGAGAGAAAGAAATCTCAGCCATGCTGTCGAGAAGAAGAGACAGACAAACACTCGATCCGCCAGAGGAAAGGGAGATGTCAAGAGAAAGGGGTAGGCAGGTGCAAAATCCAACCATGGAAAGAGAGATGCAGGACCTACGTGCCAAACTCGTGGATGTGGAAATAAAACAGAGGCGCACAGCTGGTGTTGGAGATGTCAGTGAATCTAAAAGTGAAGATGAAGCTGGACATGAAGGAGAAAAAGTTACAGCAGATGATGCAACAAATGAACGCCTGATTGGGGTTGTTGCAAGGATGAGTGCTAGGGTGAAAATGGATATTCCAGTATATGAAGGAAACCTGGATGTTGAAGAGCTTCTAGACTGGATTAGAACTCTGGACACATATTTTCACTATGAAGATGTCGAAGAAGACAAAAAGGTCAAACATGCTGTCACAAGACTTAAAGGACATGCAACATTGTGGTGGGATGAACTACAAGCTGACAGATGCTGCAAAAGCAAGCAGAAGATCAAGAGTTGGGATAGGATGGTTGCAAAGATGAAGGCAAAATTTATTCCCAGGGATTACCAAATTACTTTGTTTTGAAGGATGCAGAATTTGAGACAGAAGCTGATGTCAGTGAAGGAGTACACTGAAGAGTTCTACAGGCTGAACATCAGAGCAGGTCATCGGGAAAGCAATGATGAAAAAGTTGCCAGGTATATGAATGGTCTGAGATACGACATTCAAGATGAGATGAGCATGATGATCATTTGGACTGTATAAGATGCTTATTAGATGGCTCTAAAGGCTGAAGAGAAGTTGAGCCGAAAGAAGGGTCAAAGAGGCCGAGGCAGAAGTCAGCCCAGAGGCAAATTAGTTTCCCAGGATAGGAACCAGAATCCTAAGGAAGACTGGAAGAAACCTCAACCTCAGACTGAGAGAGGTGGAAGTTCATAGAGAGGGCAGCATGCTGAATAGAGAGGACAATATGCTGATAACAACACTTTTCCTCGTACTAGAGGTAGAGGAAGAGGCAGAGGTGGAGTAATAAAATGCTTCACATGTGGAAAAATTGGACACAAGTCTTATGAATGTCCAGATAAGAAGAAAGAAGGTGGTGAGACTCACATTGCTGAAGCACAAAGGCAGAATATTGAAGCAAAGGATGCTGAGGGAGGAAGCTCACTGATGATGCGAAAATTTCTCTTGAAGCCAAAGAAAGAAATAGAGGGAACAATCCAAAGGAACAGACTTTTTCAGACTGCTTGCAAGACCAAAGACAAGGTATGCAAGGTCATTGTGGATAGTGGTAGTACCAATAATATCATTTCTACGGAGATGGTAGAAAATCTAGAGCTAGAGATGATTGAACATCCAAGCCCATATAGAGTTTCATGGCTACAAAAAGGACATCAGGTAAATGTCACTAAAAAATGTTTAGTTGAGTTTAAAATAGGAGGGTATAAAGATGACATACTCTGTGATGTTATTCCCATGGATGTTTGTCATCTATTGTTGGGTAGACTGTGGAAATATGACATAAATGTGATTCATGATGGGAGAATGAACACATACACCCTAGAGAAGAATGGGAGAACTCACATGTTTCTTCCAATCAAAGATAAAGAGGTGAAACCTGAAGTAAGCAACACTGTACTTCTCATGAGTGGGAAGGAACTTCTTACAGAGGTTAAGAAGAAGGAGGAACCGCAATTCATTGTGGTCAGGAAGCCTAAAATTGTTTTAACCAGTACAAGGGTAGATGATTTACCGGAAGAGGTTCAGAAACTGTTGGAAGAGTTCACTGATATAGTAGTGGACGAACTACCTCATTCGTTGCCACCGATCAGAAGTATAAGTCATCAAATTGATCTCATACCTGGAGCTAGTTTGCTAAATAAAGCAACGTACAGATTGATGCCATAGGAGAATGAAGAGGTCAAAAGACAGATCCAAGAATTAATGGACAAGGGGTTGGTCAGAGAAATCTTGAGTTCATGTGCTGTTTCGACAGTGCTTAGTCCGAAGAAAGATGGAGGCTGGAGGATGTGTACTGACTCGAGAGCAATCAACAAGATAACCATCAGGTACAGATTTCCATTGCCAAGGATGGATGATCTGATGGATTGTTTGAGTGGAGCTGAGTTTTTTTCAAAGATTGATTTGAAAAGTGGTTATCACCAAATTCGTATGAGAGAAGGTGATGAATGGAAGACAACCTTCAAGACTAATAAAGGGTTATACGAATGGCTTGTCATGCCATTTGGTCTAACAAATGCGCCGAGTACTTTCATGATATTGATGAATGAAGTCCTGAAGGATTTCATTGGAAAATTTGTCATTGTGTATCTTGATGACATACTGATTTTCAGTAAAACAGAAGCAGAGCATCTGAAACATTTGGCTACAGTGATGAAGAGGCTACAACAAAAGAAGTTGTTGATAAACATGAAGAAATCCTCATTCATGAAGACATAGCTCATTTATCTGGGGTTTGTTATTTCTGTAGATAAATTGAGGATGGATCCAGATAAGGTGGAGGTAATTAAAAATTGGCCATCACCAAAGAATATCTTTGAAGTTTGAAGTTTTCATGGTTTGGCTAGTTTCTATAGGAAATTCATCTGGAATTTCAGTGGAATTAGTGCACCAATGATGGACACAGTGAAGAAGAGACATAAGTCTTTTCACTGGACAGAAGAAGCTGAGAAAAGTTTTAATTTGTTGAAGAAGAAAATTACAGAACAACCAATTTTGGTGTTGCCTGATTTCAAGAAGACATTTCAGGTAAAATGTGATGCAAGTGGATTTGCAATAGGGGCAGTATTGAGTCAAGAAGATAGGCCGATAGCATACTTCAGCGAGAAGCTGGATGAAGTGAAAGTGAAATACTCCACGTATGACAAGGAGTTCTATGCTATTATTCAGGCATTGAAGAAATGGAGACACTACTTAATTCCTAAGGAGTTTGTCTTATACAGTGACAATCATGCTTTGCAATTTGTGACTCAACAGGAGAAATTGAATCAAAGACATGCTAAATGGGTTGAATACATGCAGAACTTTACTTTTGTAACTAAGCATATTTCTGGAACTGCTAACAAAGTTGTTGATGATTTGAGCAGGAAATGTTTGCTATTGCAGGAGTTCAGAGTCAAAAATTTGGGTTTTGATGACCTTAGGAACATGTACAGATATGATCCATATTTTAAAGAGGCGTATGAAGCAGCTGAGAATCCAATTCTCAGGGATAGGAGTCAATGGACAAAATACATGATCCAGGAAGGATTATTGTTTAAGGGTAATCAACTCTGTATTCCAAAATGCTCCATGAGGGAGAATTTGCTAAAGGAGAAACACAGTGGAGGATTGGCTGGGCATTTTGGTCATGACAAGACATTCTCAAAGTTAAACGAGTCATATTTTTGGCTAGGAATGAGAGCAGACGTCAAAATATTAGTGGACAGATGTAGAATTTGTCAGCATTCAAAAGGAAAGAGGCAGAATGTAGGCTTATATCAACGGTTACCCATACCAGAGAGACCGTGGGATGCAGTAAGCATGGACTTCATATTGGGGCTACCGAGAACACAAAGAGGGTTTGACTCGACCTTTGTAGTGGTGGAAATATTTTCTAAGATGGCACATTTTATACCATGTCAGAAAACCAGTGATGCAACTGACATTGCGAATTTGTTTTTCAAAGAAGTCATTCGACTTCATGGCTTGCCAAGGAGCATAGTTTCGGATCGAGACACCAAGTTCGTGGGACACTTCTGGAGAACCTTATGGAAAAAAATGGTAACAAACTTGTCATTCAGTTCAGCTTATCATCCTCAAACGGATGGACAGACAAAAGTCATGAACAGAAGTTTGGGAGACTTGCTGAGGATTTTGGTGACAGAACACCATAGTCAGTGGGACAATATTCTACCACAAGCGGAATTTGCATATAACAACTCACTAAATAGGAGCACAGGGCAGAGTCCATTCCAAATTGTTTATGGGATGCAACCAAGAGGAGTTTCAGAATTGAGGGATTCAGAACAGAATGAAACTAGGAGTGCTAGTGCAGAATATTTTACCAAGGCAATGAAGGAACTTCACAATCAAGTGAAGGAGCGATTGAAAAACTCGAGCCAAGAGTATAAGTGTAGAGCAGATCAACACAGGAGAGAACTTCAGTTCAAAGTTGGTGACTTGATACTTGCACATCTGAGAAAGGAAAGGTTCTCGAGAGGAACATATAATAAACTAAAGATGAAGAAGATCGAACCATGTAAGGTCTTGCAGAAATTTGGGAAAAATGCTTATGAGATTGAATTACTTGATGGGATCGAAATTTCTACGATATTCAACATCTCAGATTTGTACCCTTATAAAGCTGAGGAAGCAGGAACAGGGAATGAACAACCAAAGGTTCAGTGGACTAAACAAATGCTAGTTGCAGAAAAACCACAAATGGAAAGCATACTGGACAAAAGAGTTTGTAAAAGGACCAGGAGAAAGGAATACTTTGAATACTTGGTCAAATGGGAGGGACATCCAGTTGAAGATGCCAGCTGGGAAAATGAAGCAGAGATCTAGAATCATGGACAGACCGTGCGAAAGCTCATGGACAGGAGCCCATGAAAATTTTCAAGCGAGGGAGTATGATGCAGTAGTATCGTGAGTAGCAAGCACATACGGAGGCGGAAGACAGCTGGGACAAGTGCCACCACATTTCAACATGTTGGCAAGAGTGTTTTGGAATGTTTTGAAATAAATGTGCGGGTATTAAATAAAATAATTAAGTGGAGGCGCACTTGTAGATTGTAATCAGATCTTGAGCGACTCGCTCACATTTGAAGTAGATAGAGGCATTTAAGTTCATTTATGTAAGTAGGTAGCTTTAAATTCTTAGATTTGACAGTTTAGAGTGTAGGAGGGAAACGAGATATAGACACCCTCATTGTATAGTTGTAACATTATTATGATGATGAGAATTACATTGAGCATAGAGCGTAGAGGAGAAGAAGCAAAGAGTTGTGTAGAAGAACCCATGTACAACAGTTCTAAGATTAATATATGAAGCTTTGATTCAGACTCATGGTGTTCAAATACTCTTTGTGTATGCATGTTGAATGTTATGCTCATGTCTGTTTTACTCTTTCTATTATACAATTGCTTTTATTCTATGTATGTATGATTTCATGTTAAATATTTGGAGTCTGAGAGAGTAAGGAATGAGTTTCAATTGTTTCTCTGTCTGAGCAAGAGTTTTCCTGCAAGGAGTGCATTGACGGGTTCAAATTTCAATCTCTGAAAGATCAGGAGGGATAACATTGTTCTCATTCTCGCAGAAGTGCAAGTTAAGCACAAGAACCATGCAAGGCGTGTGCAGGCCGAGTAAAGTCTCAGGGTTTGTAACCTAAGGGAATTGTTGAAAGACTGCTGTTGCAGGGAGTGCGCAGAGTCGAAGAATTCAATACTTGGAAGTATTGAAGGATTGATGCAAGGAGTGCGTGCAAGAGTCTTCTTACAAACTTG
Source organism: Picea sitchensis (assembly GCA_010110895.2). NCBI lineage: Eukaryota > Viridiplantae > Streptophyta > Pinopsida > Pinales > Pinaceae > Picea > Picea sitchensis. The sequence goes on along the minus strand of SNQJ01S0202059.1, from coordinate 3,479 downwards.
AGTTGTGGAGAAAGCTCAGAAGAGAGAGAGTCTTCGAAGTTTCTGAAGAGAAGCTCAAGAGGGCTAGTGCCTTGAAGTGTTGAAAGGAGGCACAACGACATCATTTTGTAGGTGGACAGGTTCCGTGAAGAAATACTTGTTCATTTCGTAGGAGTTGTCAAGGAGGAATCGGTCGGTTGAAATTATCCGTGGAGAATTCACGAAGTTCCGGAAGCCATCAGATCTCGCAGAGGAGCAGGGTAGTTACGACGAGTGTTTTCCAAAGCGTAAGCTCAGAAGAGACAGGGCTGTAGATCCAAGCCAACGAGGGTCGTTGGATTTACTCGTGAATTTCCATTTTGGGGTTTCGTGAGTTGGAGAACTGAAAGCCTTGTAGCAAGATTCGCGAAATTGCAAAGTGCGAAGTCCCAAAGGGGAAAAAAGATTTGTGTGGGGCCATAGAAGACAACAGAGTGGATAGGTGGTGCACTTGTCTACACGAAAGTCAATTTCATTGACCATTTCGAGGTTTCGTGGGTTGGAGGACCGAAAACCTTGCATTAAGATTTCGCGAAATCGCGAAGTGTGAAGTCCCGAAAAGGTGGAAGGTTTCGTTGTGGGGCCAGCACCAGGAACCATGTCAGAATTCGACATTTCGGCATTTCGAGAAATAGGAGGTCGGGATATCTGTTTTGGAATTCCCGAAATCACGAAACGCGATATAAGTTTGGAGGATAACGAGGCCTACAATTCGGCGAATCGCCATTTCGGTATATCGAAGGATAAGAAGTCGAGATTTTGATTCCAAGATTTCTAAAGTCGCAAAGTGCGATACGGTCATAGAATAAGGAGCCGTTGAAAAGTCAACCTTTGCTGAGCACGTCGGAATTCGACAAATTGGGTTTTGACAATTGGAGAGTTGAGAGACTTGGGAGGAGAAGTCGCGAAGTCGCGAACTCCGAAGTTCTGAAACCACGAGAAGTGCGACCACATTATTTGGTCGGAAGAGGAATGGAGTTGCTGCTCCGTGTTTGATCCTACAACCTCAATTCACAAGGACCTGTGGATACACCGTCGTGTATGTGTGTGGTACTTCCCGAAGGGAGACCAAAGAGTTAATCCGACTCAAGGGCAGGAAGTAGAACGATCTTGTAGCAGACCTTGACCCGAGGGTTGGGGGTCTGCGTCATATGGTAGCACCTTGTAGTTGATGTGGGATAATCTTCTATGCCAAAGTTCACATGAGTTTTCAATGGCATGGGTCATAGCAGCCTATGAGTGACCCTTTAATTTATACAAGCCATTTTCTTCATTACCAATGATGATTGCTTCATTTAAGGTTTCTTCCTTAGCCCACATAAGAACTTCTCCATCTATAAAGGAAACTCTGAAGCCTTTCTTTTCTAAAGATGAAATGGAGAGTAGGTTCTTCTTCAAGCCTGGTACATATAATACTTCCTTATTTTTTAGTGAATTCCCTGAATTCAGTTTATGGTTTGATTCTCCCACTCCCTTGATGGGATATTGGTAATCATATCCAAGTGTCAATTTCTGAGAAAAATTCTTCTCTGAGATACAAGAGAGAATATTTCTTTGTCCCATCATGTGCTTGGATGCACCATTATCAATGAACCAATTGTCCTCTCCAAGTGTTACAGATCCTGAGAGGGCTAAGATCAACACATGTTCTTTGATCTCCTCTCTCATCATCTTTGTGGGTGGCTCTTCATCTTCGAATACATGGGCATGGAGCCTCTTTTGTTTTCTCTTGTATTCTTCTCATTTGGCTGGACAAAACTTCGCAATGTGTCCCATCTTGTCACAATGATAGCATTGTACAGATGAGTAGTCTCTTTCCTTTCGTTGTCCTTTCTTCTAAAATCTCCTTGGATGAGATTCTTTATGATTGAATTTATTTGATTGTTGAGGCTCTTTATGAGTCTCCTTATGGAAGTAGGGTTTCTTCCTTCCTCCTTTGGTGTGAGTAGCTAGGGCTAGATCATCATCCTTTTCTAGTAACGCTTCCTGATACATTACTCCTGTTTCTTCTTGGATGCATTCTTCCCATAGGCTGTTGAACTTCAGTTTCTCCTTTCTGGCACATATCGTTTGGATGAAAGCATACCAAGGTCTTGTGAGACCATTTAGGGATGTCATTATGAGTTCTTATTCATCTATGGTATCTCCAATAGATTCTAGTTGTTCTTTGAATTCTGAGATTCTGGAGAAGTATTCCTGAATCATTTCTCCTTTCTGCATCCTTGTATTCTTCAGTTGAGTTCTAAGATTCATCTTCCAATTTATGTTATTTCCTTCATATAGTCTAGTCAAGGCATCAAACATCTCTTTCAGAGTCTTCTTGGATGACACATAAGGAATCAGGTGGTCTTTGATTGAATCTGCAATGATTCTTTTGGCCCTTATTGTGTCCTTTTGATGCTTTGCCTTCTCTGCAACATCGTCGGGTTCCAGTACTTCGTCTTTGACGAATCTTGCTAGGTCATTCTCTTCAAGAATGAGGCCAATCCTATACTTCCAGGCACTGAATTTTTCCACTCTTTCTAACTTGTCAACAAGCTTAATGCTTGCAGACATCTTTACCTGGAGCTAGGAAAATGACCAAAAAATGAAAGTGCTCAAAATAAAAAACTGAACTTACCAGGAGATGCGCTTGGATGAGGCAAGCATCCTGGTGTGTTTGGATCTGAGAAAATCCAACTTTTTCTCCTTCAAATATGATCTGCGGATTTCTGAACTGGTGCTTCTGGTACCTCTAGTACTCTGGTACTTCCGGTACTGGTTTTCTGGTACTTCTGGTACTTCTGGTAATGGTTTTCTGGTACTTCTGGTACTTTGGGAAACTAGGGTTTCACTTTCCAGGAGATCCAACCACTGAAAAGGTGTGCTGAGGGTGCCAAATTGATCCTTAGGGGAGGGCACACTTTTCTAGATGGTTTTGGGGCTGAAAAGCTTCACCATAAAAAAACCCTAATTTTCATGTACGGTAACAGTGACGTTTTTCACTTGTGAAAGATGCTTCCTTCAGCTTGGCTCTAATACCATGTTAATGTTTAAGACATTATTATAGATGTTTACATTTCATTCGATAACAATAGCATAATCCAAGATCACTGAGAAATGCACAATCACAACAGACACAACATTTATCCTGGGAAACCCTCTAGGGGAAGAAAACCTAGCAAAACTTCCTTAATATAGATAGCCAATACAATGCCAAGAGATCTCTTATGCTAATACAGAAAGTCCTCTCCTAGATATGCGCCACTCTCTCTCTCCTTTGCTGGTAACATATCAGAACTTGTCTCTCAAACTGAGCAAGTGAGTTGTGTCTAAGTGAGGCGCTAGCCTCCTTTATTTATACAAGTCTAGCACGTGTAAAGTGTCTCTTCACTGGCAGGGCCGACTTCTCAAAGTGGGTGGGTAAACCCACCTTTATTATATTTTTGGGTCTGTTTAATATCTGTTGGGGCCGACTTCTT
>SNQJ01S0202058.1:6769-19156 GCA_010110895.2 Picea sitchensis | reverse complement strand
TGTTGAGGGGTCTAAATTCTCTTTAACTCGATAGTAGGAATCACAATTGAAGATGAGGCCCAATTAGAATATTCTTCATTTAGGGTAGTGTGATTCTCCATATGGATAGTCCGGTGAGTTTTGATGGGCTTTAAAAGTTACCTAATTTTGTTCATAATATTGGTTTTCTTTTAGGGACGTGTTTCTAAGTTTATTTTAGAATGACTTGACACATACAAATAGATTCAAATAATTAGTACAACAAACCATTAAATGAATAAGAGAAATATAACACAATTATTTTCAAATATAACTTCTAAAGAAGTTGTGTTAACAAGTAACCAATTGATTGTTATATTCCTAGCTTCACTAGAAATAATTCCTTGAAACAGATACACAATAGAGATTATATGTGTATGCAAATATCTTTAACGAAACATGTTAATGATACATAAATAATTCTATATATGGGGTCACAAGTATCGTAAAATAACATGAATATTAAACATAAGATGAGAATTTGATGTAAAATAGAAATTAACACAAGATAGCTTGATAAATGAAAAGATTACTAGACATCGACACACAACGATCCAAAGCAGAACAGTTCACAATGTTGCGTAGATCACCAATTAGATTTCAAAATCACTTTAGGCTCCAATAAATCTTCCCATTAATTTTCAAAATGGTTCCATAATTAAATAACAAATAAAATCTTTGAAATTCCAAAAGGTCCTTTCTATCGCTAGGGTCCTTTAATTTATACAAAATAAAACTTAGCGAAAACTGCCACATAGGCAACCAAAAATAGATAATCATAAGTTTGAGTCATGATGACTCGGGTGATCTAAGGGTCTTTGGGCTTTCATGTTCTTCAACATTATCGGACCACTCTCTGAAGATTTGAGTGCAACTCTCAGTGAATGGGAAGTTGTGTTGATCCATCGACATGGCCAGCTCATGCTTGTTGTCACGGTATCACAGAGTACACTTCTCCATGCAATCGGTTATGTGCTCCATTTGTTCCACGATATTGACTTGATTGACCACATGCTTTTGCACGTTTCCATTCTCCATCGCAGTAATCCGTTGAACCTACTCCTTGTATCTGTTGACTTGTCGTTGTAAATTAGCTTCCATCTCATCAATTAGTCAGAAATATATGGGTGACCCAAAAATAGGTAGTTAAAGTCCTGTCATCGATTGATTGATCTTGTCTTAGCTTCGATTATAGTGAGCCCACTCCTCATCTATTATGTCCATGAGTTCATCAATGATTTTGTCCTAATGCTTAGTTGTTGAGCATATTTTATATATCCGCTCATCCGACACCATCTCTATATTGTGGCCTTCCAATCCCTTTTCCTTTTGTATCGCATGCACAAATTCCATCTTTTCCATCATACCAACTCCTTTCTTAGCCCATCTGTGCACTTCTTTACAAGTAATTCCTAGCAGTAGGGATTCTTCCCTAATAGCTACTTCCTTTTCTATCATAGTTTCTTGTGTCTTCCAAAGACTATCACACAACTCCAGTAAGTATTCCTTTAATTTTGTTGCTTCTCCAACCTCTTAATGATATTGTACTTGGTTTTTGAGGGAATCAATCTCAAACCTAGCCTACTCCAGTTCCCTCTCCTCCATCACTGATTTTTCATAAGAGGAATGGTATATATCCAAACCTATAAACTAAAGTTGGCTTGATTTGGGCTTCTTCACGTCAATGATTACTTCCTCAGTGGTACTGACCGCTTCATTGTCCAGCGTTAATTTATATTTCTTATGAGTTCTTTTTACTATTGATTTATGCTTTTGATCATTGGAAAAGAGCTCTAAATTGTCCACTTTGTCCATTGGTTAGGGAATTGATTTATTTATCTAGGAAAATATGTTTCTCAAACCCCCTAGTGTGTAAAAACGCTATGAAATCGGGCCTTGGGAGGATTCTTTGTCTGGTGATTGATTACCTATTTCAGTCCTTGCTTGGTCGGAATATTTCTCAATCGTGATAGCCTACTAGGTCTTATCCTGGGTATCCCCTTTAGTCTCTTTCTCTAATATTGATGAATCATATGGGGGGTTCTCATCGGGCTATTTGGTTCCCCCTTCATTTAAATTTTCCTTCTTTGAGCCAACCTCAACATCTTTGTGGCTCTCTGTCTCATGAATTACTTTATTTTCCTCTTCTTTGTTGCTACCATCTTGGCTGCTAACTTGTTTTTCCTCTATGCCTTCATAATTAGTTTGTAGGTTATAATATTTTTCATCTCCTTTTCCATTTATCTTCTCCCCTTTCACTCCAGGTAACGATTCATCATGATCATGTTGACCAAGTGAATCCTTGTATGGATCCTCACTGCTTGATGAATCATCATCATTGCTTTGATGAGGGGGGTCATTCCCTTTTGGGGAAACATCACTTTTGTTTCCACCCTCCTCGTCTTCTACTTATATATTTTGCACCTTTGGTGACATGGTGGAGCTCTTTTTAGTTTCAAGTTTTTAATTGATTATAGGGACTACAGAATCATCTTGTTTGTCTTCCTCCTTCATCAATTCAATGACTTTGCCTAGCTTGTTTCCAGTAATTGGTTCATGTTGTCCTTCACCATTTTTTCCCTTCTCTTGATGCTTCTCTTAGCAATCGATCTAACTTATCCTTTTTGTGTCATTTTTTATCTTCATCCTGGAGTTTCTTCAATTCATCAGTGTTCTTTCTTTTTCTTCTCCTCATCCTCTTCTTGTCGGGCTCATTCCTCCGTATCCCTTTTTATTTTTTCAATAAATTCCTTCTCTCTTTGTTGTTTCTTATCTTTCTTCCTTTGTTCAGTGAGTCTCTCTACTTCATTTTCTTCTTCTTCTTTATGTCTCTATTATTCCCGAATCCTTCTCTCTTATTTTTTTTCTTTCAAAATCTTATCATGTTCTACTAGTATGGCCTTCCTTTCCTTTTCTGTCATAAGATCCTCTTCTTTTCATGATTTTTCTTCTCCCGATCCAGCACTGGAGGATGCCCCGACCTTTAATATTTTGATCTATTCTTGTACGCGTAAGGATGCAAAAATGGTTACCCCAGGATTGGCCCTTCTCTTTTGTACCTCTTTCCAATCACATGCATCTTTGGTGAACAACTCCTCTTCCCATTTTTCATGGGAATATGACCAAGTCAAAAATACATGCACTGCATGTTTTGATATCAATCCTTAAGGATCATGTTTTTTGTACCTACCTGTCATGAACCGATATTCCAAATAGACTTGACCTTCTTTCTTAGCATGCTTGGCATCCTTTACAACCTAATACCCTATCTGAAAGTTATAGGAAATGAATAGTTTCTTTTTTTCTTTTACAAGAGTAGAATTAAATCCTTGCATGATCATTTCGTAGCAAATCGACCCCACCACCAATCTTTCAATCACATAAATCGACAGTAGATTTGGTGGGATCATAGCTTCATAGATTCTTAGATATGTGTGTTTTTCTTCAGAATACCAATTTCCAATGCAATTCAAAACCTTCTTGGCTTGTTTTGATAATCTAGGGTATTCTTGGCCAAATATAAGAAAGTGTATTGTGGGAATGAGGGAGTCACAAATTTTGGAATAAATTTCTTTATACATGTTTTCCCACAACATGTTGAAGTACACATGAACCAGTAGTTTGGAGACCTGTCAGCTTAATGATAGCTCATGAAAAGTATTTTTTGCACATAATACATCCAAGTGAAAAGACACCATGTGAAATTTGAGAGGGTTATCTGGCTTCATAGATTTTTCTTGAGTGATCTTCAGGATGAGCTATTTGGATATAACCTATCCCTAATTGAACTTTCTTCCCCATATTTACATATAATATGACAAGGGTAGCCATGCCTCAGAGAATTGAGAATGCTCCTTTTCTTCATATAACCTGTATAATAGGATCATTACATACATGTATGGCTCCCTCATATTTGAAATGGCATATCCCCCCTGGACCTCTTGGTGAACTTTATGTCTTCCTTCCACCAGTTGTTTAGTATCTTTTTGCTCTCATATTTGTCATAGAAATCATTCACAAAATCCTTGGTGAGGAACTCATCAGGTTCTGGCAGTTTGTAGCAGAGAGCCATATCATGTGGCAGGAACAACCCTATGCATTTTCCTTTCTCATTAATAATTTTATAGTATTTGGCCCTGGTGTGATTAATGACCAACTCCATCAACTCCACACAAGATAACACAGATGTCCTAGCAGCAGCCGAATGAAGCATGGATCTTTTGATGGCTGGAAAAACCTCATCATATACCTCCCAAAGTATAAGGTCACTATATGGAATAGACTTTGGGTACTCTCCTTTATCTCATTTCCATAATAAGTCATTCTAGGGGGGGATTTGTACCTAGGTAGAAGTTCCACTCATGGTGCAGGCTTCGATGTCATGGTATAGAGGCACAACATTTGAGACCTTTTTTAGAGGGAGGACAATCAGTGGCTCGATGCTCTTTGAGGTTTTGGCTCCTTCCCCTTGTTCTGGCGTAACACTTGAGCTTTCTCCAGGGCCACTAGAGAGAGTTATATGCTTCTTCGGGTTCCTTTGCATAGTTTCTTTCCTTGGGGCCATCGCACTTGCATTCAAACCAGTGATAATTAGTAATCTACACAACAATTGTATTAAACATCAAAAACATGGCTTCATCATTCCTCATTCAACAAATTCCCTTGTGTACAAACACAATAATGCTTACCTCCCTGAGCTTTCCCAACTGTTGTCAGTGTCTAGGAAATCCTTTTCACTAGAGAAAGAAATTGATTTCTTCACTTCATTAGTAGGGCACAAGCACAAGCGTTCATTTAGCCAATAACATTCTTAAATAATGAAACAAAGCTAGGAGAAAAATGCAAGTTAAATTCATGTGATATTTGATGAAAATGGGTGATCTCTGACGATTAATGGTGTTAAATAAAGAAGTACGCCTTCACTTACCTTCGTTGGATAATTTTGTGTGTCGATGCGACGATCGACGACTGCATCATGTGTTTTATCCCATGGCATGGTAATTTTGACAGGGTTGGGAGATATTTTGTGTTAAGGCTTCGCCAATCACAATGTTGGGTCGGTTATTAATGACGTGATGAGAGTACAGGGATGGTGAGGTGGCAATGCCATTGTGGTGTCTATGGGAGAACGTGTCTACACCTAGTTAGCAGAGCCTTGTGGTTGATGCATTTGGGGTCCCACTTCACTTGATGTTACTAAAGTGCGCAGTTTGAAATCGACAGTTGAGATTAACTCACCTTTATTGATCAGACAGTGGAGACTGTGAGTGTAAAATCCATCGGTCATCGGACGATAGGTGATGCTAACATGGAAATCTAACGTGGAGCGAAAAGGCACATGGAACAATCTCATTGGATCACTATAGTATTTGACGTGTCGAGGAGCGAAAAAATGTGTGATGTAGTATCAAACACATAATCATGAGATCAACGGTTGTGAGCCATCTATCCCCATAATTTGATGGTTCTTGATGTTCGTAACTTTTTTTTATTGGTGATCGGGTGATGGTAGTGTGCATGAAATATGGAGTAGCTAGCCATCAGTCCAACGGCTCATATTAACCCTCACTCCTAATCAAACGATCACAATGATTTGAGGAGAAATGGCAGTCGACCATCAGGTGAATAGACACATGCACTAGGAGAAATTGTGTCCAATTCACCGAATGACCGATGATATCGTCGATGTCAGGTGTACTTTGGATCCCTTTAAATAAATATACCAATGGTGTGGATACCTTCAATCACCGATGATGATAAGATCAAGGTATGACATGAAAAGCCTAGATCTGGAGTACGGAATCTAATGTGGTAGTTCCACTGAGCTTATGTCATGGCAAAGAAAACGAATTTTCTTCTCTGATGTGGAGTGTACATATGGTGATGTGGTAGTTGTACGGTTGTCACATGGCGTCCCCCATGGCATACATGACTTCTTGAGTGGGTTACCATATTGATGTTGATGAATGGATCAAAATAAAGTCCCTTTGGATCAAACGATGGATATTGCATGGGGACCTTGGTTCATTTTCCCTTTCACATTTCTAGGTAGGAAAACGATTGCTTTGGGCATAGTGAGGAGAAATTTTGACCAGTGCACTAAGAACCATGGAAGACGCTTGACACTAATGCGTCATTCGGGTGTCGGGCGAATACAGGGTGCATGTAGATTTTTATTTTTTTAAATGCATCCTCTCATTTGATCTGATGACCTCTTCGACTAAATTAACCTGATAGTTCATTTCCTCAATTATTTTAAGCATTTGAGCTTTCTTTTTTAGGAGAGTTGTTTGGAATAAGATTTGTTTTCGGGAAGGACACCTAACATTGTTTATTCGGTTGGAGATAGAGCAGTTTAGACCCCAAAAATTCATGAAATGTTAAAGCAACCAAAACTCTTCAACTAAAGGAAGCAACAATTAACTTAGTCAAAATAAAGAGTGGTACCCCAAAATTTAGAAATTTTGAGGATGTGTTGAGTGCTAAACACCAGGAAACAATACCAACAACAAAGGAAATATTAGGATGGGTATAAGTCAAATATAAGAGGCTACCAACTAAGTAATGGTACAAAGTGGCATCTACTTTAGGAGTAGTACAGGTGGTACCAAGTTTGACTCCATACAATAAGGGAGAAGGGTTGGTTTAGAATATTCCATGTGAAAGTGATGGAGAAGGTCACACGCATACTTCGACTAGGAAAGGGAAATACCTTTCTTAGTTTGAAAAAATTGGAGGCCAAGGAAATAATGCAAATAGACTAAATATGTCATTTCAAAATTCTTTTTAAGGCTAGATTTCAGATGGGTTAAAATTTTAGGGTCACTACCAATGAGGATAATCTCATCAACATAAATAAAAAGTATTATGAGACGAATTCCTACTTTCTTGGTATAGGCATTTGTGTCATAATGAAATCTAGAAAAATTTAGTGTCAAGAAGAGCATTGTCCATTTTGGCATGCCAAATTCAAGGAGCTTGCTTAAGACCATAAAGAGATTTCTTAAGGCAACAAACAAGGCAGGGTCATTTTGGACATAGCTAGGAGGTTTTTCCATGTATATTTACTCGTGAAAATCCCAATAAAAAAAGGTGGATTTAACATCCATCTAATGTACCTCCCATTTGTGTGAGGCATCAAGGGATAAAACGAGGTAGATGGGATTCATTTTGGCTACGAGGAAAAAAAATTCATTGTAGTCAATGCCTTCAACTTGAAAGAAACCTTTGGAAACTAACTGAACCTTATGTCTTTAAACACTTCCATCTGATGCATACTTAGTTCTATAGACCCGTTTACATATGACAAGTTTTCTTCCTTTCAGAGGAGGTACAAGATCCCAAGTATCATTCTCCATTAAGGAACATATTCTTCATTCATTTCTATGTCCCAATCTGGATGGCCAGAAGCTTCTGTAAACATGTTTAGATCATGAGTCTCGGAAACTTGATCCAAAAGAGAGGAGGCTCGTTGGAACTATGAACGTGTCTAATGTTGATCTATAGGATCACTAGAAAGATCACTAGTTGCTTCTCGTGTTGAATGGACCCATCTGGGAAGCGGTGGGTTGGTGTAGGTTCATGCTCAATGGACTCATCTGGAGGAAGCCGATTAGGTGGAGGTGGATTTTCATCCTCACTATCATCATAGAAAGAAGAAACCAAAATAGGAACAAAAGATGGCATAAATGCTAAAGGTGGCTCGCAACCAAAGATGACACAAACATCGAATTAGGCTCACTGGACAAGATATGTTCATCAAATTTAGCATATCTTCTAATAATAATTTCATTGGAATGAGGTTGAAGATTCATGTAATCTTTGACATCTTCATAATATCCAACAAAAATTCACTTCTCGCTTTTAGGTTGTAATTATTTCCTTTTCTCATCAGAAATGTGAGCCCATGCTACACTACCAAATACACAAAAGTGGCTTACATTTGGATTAATTTTACTCCATGCTTCTTACGGTGTTATATTTCTTAAAGTCTTTGTGGGAGTGTGATTTACTATGAAATTTGCATAGTTGATGGCTTTTGCTCAATAATGAAGACTTAATCCTTTAGATTGGATCATATAATTATCCATTTGCTTTAATGTGTGATTCTTTCTCTAGGAAACACCATTTTTTTATGGTGCATATGGAATAGTATGTTGCATTTGAATGCCCTATGTAGTGTAGTAACTTGTAAAAAAAAATTCACATATTCGCCTCCATTATATGTTCTTAACCTTTGAAGTTTATGTCCAGATTGTTTTACTACAAGGGCCTTGTAGGCAAAAAACATGCCAAAAAATTCACTCTTAAGGTATTAAGAAGAAAAACCAAGTGTGTGTGGAGAAATAATCAATGAAATTTAAGAAGTACTTGCACCTAGAGAAAGAAGGAGAAGAAGGAAGACCACACAAATCATTGTGAACAAGCTTCAAAGGGGATGAGGCATGCCAAGAGGCACATTTGTCAAAATTGTCCTGATGATGTTTGTCGAGAACACAATCGGCACAAACACCATCTCTACAAGAAAGGAGAGGAATATCGATCACCATATGTTGATTACATATTTGTTGCAATGAGCGATAATTTAGATAACCAAACCACTCATGCAAAAGTTTGCTCAAATCGTCGCTATGAGCAACAAAAACTCATGGAAAATATGATGACTGAATGTTGTCAAATTTATACAATTTGGTAATATCATCAACAATCCAGTTGCTATGACATGCTTAGGATATTTTAAATCCTAGATTACAACTTGGTGAGGTGAAAACTCTACGATTTTACCTTCACCTGAATGAGTGATTTGATGCATTGATAGAAGGTTACATGAAAGAATTGGAACAAATAATACATCATTGAAATGACCATCATACACCTAATATAGTCCAGACCCTACAACAAGGGTCTGAAACACCAAACAAATATGTGTTGGTGATTTCTTTTTAGCATCAGTGGGGGCTTGTTCTGTTCCCAAGGTAATCTAATACAATCATTTACTTCTTAGTACGTCCTCCATATGGGAGTTCCATGAGAAATAGTTGGTACCGGTAAGAAAAGGATCACTTAGAGAATCCATATTAAAATATGTATATAATATGGATTCAAAACATTAAATTAAATTTCTAGATGGAAAGCTCTCGAAAAAATATGTTGTTTCAAAAAATATGGCACTGAAAACAAACTTCGGATGTGAAAGTTATGTATTTTAAAAAAAAGATATAAATGGTAACCAAAGAGCCACATGGAAAGTAGAAGTTGGTCCATGTGGTGATGCCCTTCCTTTTCTAACTTGATCTCTAAGCTCACTTTTACAAATAAGTTACTTATGAAGTGACTCACTTTCATAAAATAAGTGAGAATCATTTTTACAATGAAGTTGCTTTATAAATTATAGTTGCATGCAAAAAATAACTTAAAAATAAAATGTTAAAGTTATTTTATAATGATTCACTTTTATAATTTAAGTGAAATGCACTTTACAATAGAGTTATGAGATAATTCAAGCTTGCATGAACTTTTCCAAAAAGTAACTTAAAAAAAAACTTGAACTTGAGACCTCTTATTAAATAAAGCAACTTTCAACCAAGTGAGCTAATGCAAAACACTTAACAATTGTAATGAAAGAGGATGGAGGGTTATTGTTGTTGTTGTTGTAGCTCTATCTTGAAGTGTGTGCTTACCCAAAAAACCCTTGTTTTCATATGCCCACACAAAAACATGTGAAATTTCAAAAACAAAATTGAATCTCAACAACCATGGGGTTAGATCTTAGTTAGCTTACCAAAAAATGCAAGTTTTCTCTCTATTTTTTATTTTTCTAAGCTCGCATACAACACAAAGCAAAGAGCATACGTAGAAAAGAAAACACTTTCCACTCTATTTTTTATTTGTTGAGATTTCACAGAGTGCACGACAAAGAGCATAAGTAGACCAAAAAGAGTAGCAACCAAAAAATAAAGACAAAAAACTGAAATATTAACTCTATGATTTTCTTTTAAATGACATATTTAGACTTTATACCTCTGGATCTTACTAAAATGGTCATATCTTGTGCAAATGGAGACCTTTTTTAGTAAAACAAAAAACATTTTTAACTGAAAGAAGCACTCCATATGCAATGGAACATTCCTCTCAACCTAGAAATGCACAAAAATAGTAGAACCCATAAATGCAACAACACGGCTTCAAGATCTTGATCTACAATGAGAGTGGGTCTTCAAATGGGATATAATACCATGTTCAAGAAAATAGGGTATTCCCACATAGGACAAACACCTTAAGTAATCGCTCACACAACCAAATCAAAGATCAACACACTAATACTTTTATGTGGTTAAAACTCTCATACAGGGAAACAATCCACGACCCCAGCGAATGTGATCACTTGAGGAAATATATTAATGCAAAAGAAAAATATTTAACAATAAAGTTTCTCACAGTCGATCATCATTAAATGGCCCTCAATGCTCATTAAATAGAGATCATGGACCAATTATGTGTTAATTCATGGATCAATGTAGCCATTATTGAGGAGAATATGATTCGTTGAATCAATCTATGTCTAGAACATATCGTGACCGTTGAATTACATAATTATAAATGAATATTAATGCATACTAAAGAAACACACTTTTACCTAAAGATACAATAAACCAAGTTAATCTTAACTAACTCCTAAGTGTATGAATATCCTAACGCTCTCAACATGGTAAATATTGCCAAAATAGTCCACCCTTGCATGTGCAATGTCCTTAAAGCTCGATGCCATTGGTCCATTAGATTGCTTAATATTCCAAATCATATTAATTTTTTTTCTTGAAATTCGCATACTTGTGGAAAAACTTGGAATTCTCACCACCAGTCTATATCCATAATGCCCTACTCTTTAACCTCAAAGCCTTTTCCTTTTCCAATAACAAATCCTTCTTCTTTCTTCCAAGTTATTCATCTCATCTTTGGAAGCCTAATTTAAGAAACCAAAGCCATCACTAGAAATTAATGAGGCTATATTATCCTACACTTCCCCCAGAAGCCTATCTCCTTGATATTTTTTTCTTTTTCCCAATCCATGGACACTCGTTGGTATCTTTTGAGTTTTTTGACAAATTGAACCTAAGATCCTTCTTGTTAGAATTTGTTTTAATGTTGTCTAGTGGCTTGATTTAATTTTTCACTTAGTGTCATAATGATGATCGTTATACATCACTCGTGAGGCACTTATACATGTAGCATGGTTTCACTAGACTTTTGTATTATTGCACATGTGCACTTTTAGATATTTTGGCGAGTTATTTGGTGGTGACATGTCTCTTAGGTAATGGTGACCTACACTCATAGGTCATTCATATCCACTACTTCTCCTTTATCCCTTGATGATATTATCATCAAAATTTATGTATTGGTTGATCTCCACCCTTGATTGTGCCTTATAAGTTATGATCAATGGTTAAGGTTTCTCCTGGTTACTAGAAATTGAGGAAATTGGCCTTGAATAAAGGAAGAGTGGGGTGGATTATGGTATTAATCATTAGCATGGACCCTGGGGCTCCTTAGGCTAGATAAACCATATGCTTGAGAGTTGTATGGATCCCATTTGAACTCCATACATGTTTGTTCTCTAGAAATTGTAATTGGGAGAGTTATATGAAGAATATAGATACTTGCTTATGTGTATGCTTCCCCACCTTAGGGTTTTACCATGCAAATTTATTATCTCCTCTCTCTTATTGGATAGATCTACTTTTGTTTTTTTTTATTCTTTCCATAGGAGTTTAGATAAGATATATCTTGGTTGTATGTTTCTACATTTTTTTTTTGTTTTTCATGGTATCAGAGCCATACATCTAACTCCTTAGATGAGATGCTTTGTTTGTTGAAATATTGGATAAGAGATTTACTATTTCCTTCCATGAGCATTCAGCAATAGTGATTGAAATTTATTTTTGGCATGAATTGACAAGTAGATATAGTTTATTTTCTAGATCTACAAGTCTAAATTTTTAGATCTGATTTTTTAAGCCCAATTTTTCATAGATTTGCAAATCTAGATATGAATCCCGTGCTTTATTTTTGTAAATTATAAGCTATTTTTTCTAGATCTTACATTACCAATATATCTAGAGCATGCTAATTAGTTGAAATAAGCATTCATTTCACTAAACTTGATCTATGTTTGGGATATATCTAAGATTGAAGATTCATGGGTGCACTTCATATATGTACAAATTGATGTATTTTTGGGTTGATCCGACCATATAGATGTGTTTGAAGTAGTTTAATTTCCTAATATTGACCATTGTTTTACCACAATTGGCCTTCATTTGTCCCAAATGTTAATAATTTGTTGAGAAGACACTTATAATAAAAGGG
>SNQJ01S0202057.1:0-16801 GCA_010110895.2 Picea sitchensis | reverse complement strand
TAGGTTTGATTAACATTACATATTTCTCTTTACCTGACTCTCTAGCAAATTTGCATGATAGTTACAGTGTTAATTTCCACACATCCACTTAGTTTGCTCTCACATTTTCACCCTCTTTCCAGGCTACATGCTCTTCAATTTTGAGAAGATGCTTATATATAATTATAAGTCATGAAATAAATATCCACAATCACAATAAATATTTCTAAATTTGAAGCATACATAAAGAATGGTTACTCTGCTTTACACTATCATTGGACATGTGGCCCCTTGTATGATGTGGTGTTTTTCGAATCTGGATTGGATTCACCTCTTTGTGGTATGTCTTAGAAAAAACATAAATACTTAGTTAATAAAATGTGGATAGAACTTTAAAAGCGTTACTCTTAGCGGTTCCTTATTCATTTGAGTTTCACCTGCGTGGTTGGGGAGATAGAATTAAGCCCAAGATTTTCTATGAAATTCCAAATCACACTTTTAAAACCGTGTTTGTAACCAAGCTTTAAGTCCTCCTTGGTGGCATTCTTCAGACATATTTAACTGCAATGCATAACACCAATATTAAAAATATCAATAACAAAAGCATATATTTGTTGGCTACTATTAAGGCAAATAAATAGCTTAACCATAGTTAAATCATTTAAATCTTTACTATTGAGGGCTTTTTAGTTTTAAAGTAGCCACTTGCGGCCCTGGATTTATGCTAAGCGTGTTTTTTCCACTTTCATTGTTGCTTTGGAGTCTCTAGTAGCACATATGGAATTTTTGAAAAATTAGATATCAGAATTGTAACTTAAAACAGGAAAGAAAAACAAAATGCTCATATTTCACTGATAAAATGACATGTGAACATTACCTTGCTACGGATCATGGTTGTGACCATTTTTTAAACAAGTACTCATTTGCATCCTCTATTAGCACCTTCCACTTTTTCTCGAGAACAATGGGAGAGCGCTCGTGCTTGATGTCTATTTGCAATTTATCCTATCTTTGGAGAAATACACGTGTATTATATTTTAAATTCTCGTTGATTAACTTTGTAACCACTTTCTTGTTGAAATTGTTGTCAAACAAGATTTTGCCATGTGATCTAATGGAAATCATGCTCTTTTGCTATCTTGGCATTTCCACACATGTGAATGGGTAGGGCCAAAACAAACAATGCTTTGTCATGTGGTTTCTATTAGTAAACATTGTTTCCTGCAGAAATGTAGTATCCATTAATTTATAATAATCATCAACAAGTTTCAAATTTCAATTTAGAAAAAATGGAATCAATTGAATGGGACAATTACAGCTTGATGAGATCTTGGTGGAACTGTGTGTCATCCATCGGAAAGGTGACATCTAGTGATCCAGGTGCTTTTAATTCATTTTGCTCCATGCATAATGGTATCTGTCCCATCTATACTGCTCCAGGCACCTCTTTGGAGTCATCCTGACTGGCGAGTCCAGACTCCAGACTCATCATACTCAGCTAATGCACAGGTCAAAATCATTTCCTCATCAATGGATTGAGGGGGAACCTGGGAGGCTCAAGCCCTCACTTTTCTATATGACATTTTGTTTCCGTTTGGACCATCTTTACTATCCTATAGCATCAGGTTGTAGGATCGGCGACGAGTTCTCCATGCGGAGTTTAAAACTCCAACAAGCGGAAAACTTTATTTATCAGATCATATACGAAATATAAAACTAAAAATAGATATATGAAGAATTTGTCGCGGGATATGTGAAGATGCCACCTACCCCAAAATTAGTTATTGTATTTTGTAGCTCTCCAATTCTCGCCCTGTCCTCCTGTGTCCAGTTCTCTTTTGCTAATCAAACCCTATATATTCTATATTAGCTAACTTCAAGGCCTTCATTCACGTTTTCATTAGAATTGATCAAATAAAATTTTTCATCCTCATCAATATCCTTGTTGGGATCCTTCCCACGTTGACCATGCCACACCACATTGATGAATAAAATTAATGAGATGAACTTTAACAATTGAAATTTAGTTATTGCTTCAATCGCATAAGTTACTCTGTATTTAACATTTACACAGAATTTAGATTTTTAGCACCCATAGATCACCAGACGGAGATGTAAAGGGTGATTTTTAGGACACGATCACTGAACAAACATTGACACAAAAAATCAATCAACAAAATTTATTAAATTCCACCTGTAACATTAAAAATGAAATATTGCAATAATGTCGGAAAAACAATAACAAAATTTCACAAATTTAGTTATTTGCATGATATAAGTTATTCTTGTATTTAACATTTACAGGTGAGAAGACTGGGTACCCTTTCCAGTCACCACTGGATAGTCTTAATTAGATTTGAAACTTCGGACCACGGTCACCCACTGGGCCGAAGTTGACACAATCAATCAACAAAAGTTACTAAATTCACACTGTAACACATTTAAAATGAAATATTATTAGATGTCTCGGAAAAATAAAATTTCAGAAATTTGTTTATTTGTAGTCATAAGTTATTCTTTGTATTTACAACGTTTACCTGTTGAGGCATAGTGGGTACCTTTCCATGAGTCCTGGAGAGAGATGTGAATTGGAACACCATGGTCACACTGAGCGGATCATTAGAGCACAATAAAATCCAATCAATAAAAGTTATGAAATTCACTGTAATTAATAAAATGAAATATTATATGTCTTGGAAAAAAAAATAATAAATTTTGAAATTTGATTTATTTGTAGTCATAAGTTTTTATTGTATTTAACATTTAACTACTGAGGCAAAGTGGGTGCCTTTCTGATCATGCTGGATGATAGATGTTGAGACAATAGAATTAATCCAACAAAGAGTTATGAAGAAGTAATTTATAAAATATTTATGGAAATAAAAATTTGGAAATAGTGATAATTGCTAACAATGATTGATCAAAGGTGGAGTTGAATGGTATGTAAGATATTACCCCCATAGCCACACCCCCCCATCTGAAGCCGGTTTAGGTTATGATAAATCCAACAACTCTTCACCTGGAACTGTTATTTTTGTTGCACATACAAATATGATTTCGCCGTGTGCCTCAAATATTCAATTTGGTTTCTTAGTTTTTGCCAGCAGTGGTGTACTATTTATAAAGCCACAATGCCAATAGCTTTTGGCCTTCCAGCAATATACATAGACCCTCCTTTATTTTGGTTGTTGTCTACTAGTTGTATATAATTTTGTGGCAACTCCGTATCTCCACGTACTTTTTGTATATCGGACTAACATCAACTTGATGATTATATTTGTATAATGGTCCGATATGCTCTGGCATCAGTTAGTTCTACGATTACCATAGAGACCTTTATGCAGGTAAATGGAAAATAACCCCAATCCATGTAAAAACAAAGGAGCAATGCGATACATCCTCCACCGATGAAGAAATATGTGTCGACTTCGGTGTAGCTCCTTGGGTGCCCATCATTGCACTAGATGTCTTTATACCACCTCAAAGAGCTCAATGTCACTTATTCTCTCAGCATCATAATTACATGTCCCTCTGTTGGCAATAAAAAATGCATGTGGGTGAAAAAATGTTTCCTTACCTTTTCCAACCCTAGTTGATCCTAGAGACTAGTGAATCCCTGGCGCAACATGTCTCACTTTCAACCTCTCTTAATATATCTTGATCATCAATCCACTTTCGAGGAGAGATAGATCTGGCGGAATCCACCTGTATGTTTGGTGATACCTACACTCGTTAAAACAAAGAAGAGATGAAGTTATCGTGCCAATATACATTTTGGGTACCAACTTGCGTTGCATATAGTTGCATAAAGTTGAAATTGCCACACTTATCATCATATAGTTGCATAAATGTATATAGTTTTGCATAGTTGCAGTTTCTACGCTATAGTTGCATAAGTTGCATTGTTGCATAAAGAGTTGCATATTGCATAAAGAGTTACATAAAAAGTTGCATAAGTTGCATTGTTGCATAAAGTTGCATGTTGCATAAAGTTATTATACCAAAGTTGGTTAAAGTTGTGTAAAGTTGTGTAAAGTTGCATTATTGCATACCAAAAGTTGCATGTTGCGTAAAAAGTTGTGTAAAGTTATGAAGTTATTGTAAAATTGCATAAGTTGCACAAGTTGCATTGTTGAATAAAGTTGCATGATATTTCACTTAAAAGTTCTGCGTAAAGAGTTGCATAAGTTCCATAAAGTTGCTTAAGTTGCATAAGTTGCATGTTGCATAGTTGCATATAGTTGCATAGTTGCATATAGTTATATTTTGCATATAGTTTCATATGAAATCGTTGCAATATATAGTTATATAGTTGCAATATAGTTGCATATAGTTGCATATAGTTGCATAAGTTTCATTGTTGCATAGGAAGTTTTCATATAGTTTACTTTATCCCAGAAGCTTCGATTGGATTTGATACCTATCAAAGAGTTTGAGTGGGTATCGGTAGTTTGGAAATCCAGCAGTCTTGGAATTTCACATATTTGGAAAGCGCATTCTATGGAAGCACATGGTTAAGAACATGTGTTTGCTTCCTGAAGATCACACATTCAAATCCAAAGGGAGTAGAGACATGTATACCTCAGTACACTTTAGTGGTGAAATTTGAACAATTAATGAGGAACAATAATTGGGTTGTAGGCCTAAAGGATTGTCTCAACTATTTGGCAAAATTCCTAAGCACATGGTTTCTCTCCAACCAACCTACATGGGAAAGACAATGAAAACATTTTCTTGCATGAGACCCCTCTCTCTTCCTTATGATATGACACATATGAGACTTTTACTTAGACCAACCCAAAAGCCAAAGATTGATGGGAATGTTGTAATAAGGATACATGGAGCAAGAAAATATTGTACCCCAAGAACAATGATAAGGACAAATCAACCAAACATCCCCTTTCATCTTCCCCTATAATGGAATAATAGTGCCTTAGTCCCTTGTTTACATCCCTCAATAAAATAATAGAGATTGGATTTTTTTTGTGTGTTTCCCTTTTTACAAATCCATGAACTTCTTATAAGAAATTTACCCACCACATTGTAAAGTTAGACCACCACTTGGAATCTTATGCATTCACTAGTAGGGACTTGGCCTTGATCTCCACACTTGGAATATTCACGATTCATCTCACATATTTACAACATGGGGATGTGATTATATCTCAGACCATGACGATTCTTGTTTAATAAAACTATATTAAAAATAATACATGATTTTTTTATATTACAATTAAGGGGTCAAATCTAGGATATTACAAAATGGAATTCAAGTAGTGAATTAAAGCATATGTCATTGACATTACGACATGTTTAGTGATTTCCATACTGCTTACAAGGGGGCTTGCAAGTTTCCATCCAAGCATTGAGTGATTTTTTGCTCCGAGAAGCTCCATGATAGTGTGCGGTTGGTATATGGAAAGGTAGTGATAGAAATATTAATCCCAAGAATCCAAGTGGTATCACCACATGTCTCATCTAATAGCACATTGGCATTGTTCCATATCACTAAAGAAATCCAATCAAATTTTGAAGATCAAGATGAGTTATTTGATGACATTTATGTATAAGTGTATTTAGTGTATGAGGTGACCTTTACCATAAAACAATAGTTAATTGTTAGATGGTTTTCAAATGC
Organism: Picea sitchensis; assembly: GCA_010110895.2. Taxonomy (NCBI): domain Eukaryota; kingdom Viridiplantae; phylum Streptophyta; class Pinopsida; order Pinales; family Pinaceae; genus Picea; species Picea sitchensis. The sequence continues at coordinate 11,184 of SNQJ01S0202057.1, read as the reverse complement.
ATCAATTGCCTTAATTGGCATACAACATGGATGAAAATGGTGGTAATTTGTCAATTTGGAAAACAATGTTCTATCGTATAGAAACTTTGGCCTTTACGGCTAAATTTGAATATGTGAATCTTTGAAAGAATTTCAAGATTGATGTTTTGATGCATATGATCAAAATTCAATAGATATAATTTAATTATTAGGCCCTTTGAGGTACAAAACATTTATTTTTTGTGTCAAAATGGAAGCGTTTGATATTACTCACTAAAAACCTTATCATATACTCTATGGATTAAGGAAAGAAATATTTCTCTTTCATTTCATTTTCTTGATAAACCCTTGATTTCCATGTAGTAGTAATTATATTTTTTCTTAATGACTATTTTATGCATAAAGTGATAGCCTTTCAACCACTCAACAGCCTTTAGTACAAGTCTCAAGCTGTCTTGAAGGAAGGTATTGAAGGGAAATGGAATCTTCAAAATTTGATCACTAGAAATGAGTGCTAAGGCTTGTGTTGATCTTTAATAGAAGTTGTTGAAATTAATGATCCCTAGCCAATCTCCAAAATGTCATATGTTTAATGGATCTTTTGTGGCAAAACTTGCATAAATATTACATAGTGCTTTGGAACATGCACACCATTTTCTTGTTGCCTTGTTGTACATAACCCTCAAGTTGTTCCATGCATATATCTTCCTACAACATACCATTAGTGAATGTTGTCTCAACATCATGTTGGTGGATATGCATATGCATCATTATTGCAATTCATGAGATTTCTATAATGGATGCCATATTCACTATTGGTATAAATTCTTTGGGTTGTATGTGCCCTAAATTTGTATGTACACTTTCGCCATCAATTGAGCTTTATATTTATCAACTGCGTCACTTGACTTGTTTTGTTTGAAGACCCACTTAGTACTAGTTTCTTGCTTACCTATTGGTAGAGGAACAAGTGCCCAAGTTTGATTCTTCACCAATGGCTCATACTTTTCATCCACTTAGCTTGTTCCTATTCTACCATGTTTTTGCATTTAATCACAATTTTTATTGTTAGGGGTTTGAGCACTTCAGCAGTCCTTGCATATCCGCTAATGTCTCTGAGGCTACTAATCTAGGAATCTAAGGGTTCTCCATTCGTTTTTCCTCTATATTTTTGTAAAAGTGAGTACTTATGTTTTTTATTAGGGATCATATTAACAATTCCATGAGATATGGATGTAGCCGTGCTTAAAGGATGTTTGGTCACCGATTGAAAGAGGATTCTCTACGAGGACCATAAGGAATACTTCAAATTCAATTCTAGACTTAAGTAGGAAGATAGTTGAAAGTAAGTGCTAGCATAGATCTCGGTGATAGGGCACATTACAAAAGAACTAGATCTCAACTGAAAAATGAGGATTATTAATGGGGCATTGAGCCTAGGAACATGATGCTTAAGAATGAAATAACAAATGATGATAATATATTTTCCTTTCAACTATAAGGGATTGATGCATAGAAAGGATTGAATATAGGACATTGTGGAATTCATCTAATAGAGATAGTATATAGGGTAACGTTATGGACAAGGAGGCATGGAAAATGGAGAAATAAGCATTGGGGTATTGTAATGAGAGGACTATTGGATATTGGTAGTGAGGATGGTTTTGGATAAGGACTAATATATAGGGATTGTGAGATAAGTGGTGTGGTTTTATACATTAGATGAAGAACATGTAAATATATACATTTATACATGTTTTAAGTTGTTACAAGGAAATGTGCTGGGTGAGAAGAGAAATAGTAGAAATGGTTAATTTATATTCTTTTCCATATTTGAAGAGTATATGTATTAATTTTATCATCATAGAGATCCGTACATTGTTGTTGGCATGGGAGACCTTGGATCAAATTAGAACAATCAAGTGGAGAAATTTCACAATCATAGTGTCTTGGAAAAGTCTTGTGGAAAACACCCCATAATATTGTTGCGTCAGAATTATTTTGTGTTGGGGTTTTGTAAGATAATGATATGGAGGGGAGGGGCTCTAGAAATTTGTTATTTTTGTTTGGTTTTTGTAAGCTATGTATTTTCTGATGGGAGGAGGAGGAGGAGAGGTGGAGTCACCAAGACCTGCCGAGAATATTAGTCAACAATGACTTTAACTCCCCATAAAATTATCACTATAGAATGTGTGATTTTAATAGTAAGTGACATCATTAAGACTTTAGTATGGAGGATGAAAACTAGTAAATTTATGGCTTATTGGTGAGAGTAGGAGAAGGCCAGTCCTAGTAACATGAGTGACAAATTATCCAAAAACGCTCGAAAACTTGTATGGAAGCCAGGTAGGATAGTCCAACTATTGAACCGACAACTATCACCTCCAACTCCTAATAGAGCACACGAAGTGTCGAGGATGGTCAACAGATTCAGTGGTGCTTGTAAAAATGCCAATCCTGCCTTACACAAACTACACAAAGGTGTGGTTCTCACCTAAGATTTGTTTTTAATAATTGTATTTGGCTTGTAGACCTCCTAGTTTGATTTTGTTCCATCTTTGGCCCTGGCTGGTTGTCCATTTTACTCCTCCATCCAACTTCTTCTTATTATTATTCAATATTCTTTGCTGTATGGATGGTAGTATTATTTTGACCTACAGGGCGATGAGGGCCAGAAATTCCTCTCTCTAAATATTCCTCTTACTCTAAAAACGGCCATTCCAGAATGGTTTCAAATAAGCAGGGTGCTATCCCTAGTGCACATTCTTGGTAACTTAGATTGTTTTATTAGCAATGACCACTAGGAAAAAAAACATATGTCATCTCCATAGGTAGTGAACAATTCATTTAACAAAAAACTGACACGATTTAAAACCTAATTCCTTTCACATAGAACTTAACTATGGAAAGTGTGTCCAAAGAACACTTACCATTGGGATATTTCATCATCAATTGATAAGTCATTAGTTGAGATGTGATTTAAAATAAAGTTAAATGGATTGGGAAAATTTCTAGTTTACTAATTTCTTGATGAAACAATTTCTATGGAATTGAATTCCTTTCTTTATGAATCCCTAAAGTATGTATCACAAAGATGGGAGGATTCACTTGCAGTTCTGAGTGAAAAAGTTGGCCCCTTTCTTCAGTCGAGGTGCTCCTCTGTGTCTCTCTGTGAGACACAGCTGTGTCTCCTCATCTCCTCATGTAAACATTGGTGTAATGATATTTGATTCTGAGTGATCCTCTTTCAAGAAGGAGGGGAGATAGAGTGAATTAGGGATACTAGGAATTCTGTCAGAGACTATGAGCTAGGGGAGCTAGGGTTTTGTCCTTGAGACTAGGGAAATTAGAAAGCTAGGGTGTATTCAAAGAGGTAAGAGCTAGGGGCATGCGATTAGAGGATATGGTAGCAGTGTAGTGGTGAGTCGCAGATTTTGGTTTGTTTTGTTTTATATTTGTTTTATTGTATTATTATTTTATATAATATAATAATTTATATATTATACAATATATATATATATATATACATATATATATATATATATATATATATATATATACTCTGCATATATCCCTAACTCAGCCTTGAGGATATGATATGGATTAAAATACATAGTGATGAGGGGAATAATGGATTTCAGGAACTACTCTATAAGAAATGGATCATTGATATTAGATTTTTACAAGGCACATCTTATTGGATCATTGATATTGGATTTTCACAAGGCATATTTTATAAGGAACATCATTGATATAAGGAACATTTTCACAAGGTACATCTTATATGGGATACTCTCTAGGTTTACCCTTAAACATTGGGATGTCAGGGGGATTTTTATTTGGAATATTGGACCAATTGGTATCATGGAAGATAAGATCATTGAGTAACTTGGTCAAATCATGGATATTTAACCCTTCCATAAAAGTCACAACAGGTTGGTTGGCATTGGCTCCAGTATTGGTTCCGACTTTTTAGTTCAAATACATGGTGGAACTTACAAGGTTGGAAGGAGGAAGATGAAGGAAAATAAGGGGTATAAATGGGTTCATAACTACATGTTCCAACACCCATCTATATCTGAATTCAAGAAGTTCCATCCTATAAAGAGAAATGTCTCTAGCCTATAAGATAGCTGGATTCACTCAAACAAAACCTAGTCTATGGATAAGAGCTTTCCAATCAACCAACAATATAGGTAGTAAGGGTCCCCATGTGGAGGAGTGAAGGTACATAAGAGACAATTATAACTAGGAGACATCAGGTGATAAAATCCCAATTCCATGAAGAAATATATCTTAGGTGTCCCCCCTATCTTAGGTGTTACCAAGAATACACCAAGCATACACCAAGCATAATACTTATCTTAGGTGTTACCAAGCATACACAAAGCATAATACTTATCTTAGTTGTTACCAAGTATACACCAAGCATAATACTTATTTTAGTTTTAGCTTGGTGGCATGATCCAAGCATACAATTTAAGGTGTAGGATGTGTGCACGTGTGGTGTGACTAACATGAAATGAAAATTATTGCAATGAAAGTAAGAAGTACAATTGGGACATTTAAACTATTTAGAAAGTAAGTAACCAAGATAATTACTAAATTAAATGATTTTTCTTTATCTAAGTTACCCTTAAAATATGAGTAGCATGCAGAATGTGTTTAAAATCCAATCCTTAGGGGGTTTCTTATCAATCCTTATGAATTTATTAAAAAAAGCCACTGCATACAGCAAGAATCAAAATACAAACCTCTGATTACAAAAGAACACTTAAAGAGATGGAACAAAGGCACAAGAATTAAAAAAGTGGGTTTAAGGGAGCCATACAGGAAACTCATCTAAGTTAATGTTGGCATTGCGAGGATTATATGCCCCTATTCCTATATGTAAGTTCAGTAAGTAACATGCAAAAAAGTTTTGTGTAGAAATAGCACTATGCAAAAAATTGTGTTGGTCAGTACTTATGAAGAAACCCCCAAAATGAATTGCTTTGAGAGTTTGGATAGTTGTGAGCTAGTTTATGGGAGCCAAATATAGGTGGTTTTAGACATACATTTTCCTGAAAACAACACATAAGAGGTAGCCATGGAGCTATATCAAGATGGTGCAGGGATGGATAAAATAAAAGAATATAGGAAGGACCAAATGACTGTTGTAAGCTAGGACTTCTTGCCTAATGAGCATTTGGTTAACAAAGTGAGGAATTTCAACACATAGAAAAGGTAGCTTAGATCACCTACAAGCTTGTTTACCACCAAAGATCACACTATGCTTAAGCTGACAAATGTGATCAGCACAGGAGAACCATCCGGTGGCTCACATTATGATAGTTGTAGGCTGAACTATGAGCAAATATATGAGTGGTTTTAGGCATTTTGTTTCACGAAAACCTTTATAAAGTATGCATGGAGCTATCTAGGATGGTGAGGGATGGAAGGCGAAGGCTAGCAGGAAGGATAGAAGAGAAATGACTATTGTAAAGCGAGGTTTAACACCCCTGTGGAATATGGTTAACAATGAGGGAATTCGACACATAGAAAAGGCATAGTCGCACGCAAGCTTGTTTTCCACCAAAATCTGTGGTGAACAAATTGATCAAGCTTTAGGGGAACAAATCGATGACTCCGTGATGACGGTGTAGGGATTAGTCCTATGAGGGAAATATGAGTGGTTTCGAGGTGACTTTCCGCGAAAAGGCTCTTTATAAAATCGCGGGCGCTCAAGATGGTTGGGATGGAGAAAGGGAAAGAATGCTGGGAAGGGACCGAAATGCCTATTTATGGCAAAGTTCTCACCTAATGGGCATATGGTTAACAAAGCGAGGGATTTCGACACATAGAAAAGGTAGCTTAAATCACCTGCAAAACATTTCCCACCGGTAACATACGTAGCGGTGATCCATTCATTAGGAACAAATCGATGACTCCATGACCAAATTGATGATGGGAATAAAGTGGAAATTGTATAATTTGTATAAGATATTTGGAGTGATAATTTTGAAGGTGCTAAGACTATTCACCACCCTCGTGAGATCACCTCATTGTGATTGATGTATTGATCCTTTTGGTTTTGGATTTGATAATTCTGGAAACAGGAATGACTGCAGACCCACATGGAAGTGAAGGAATAAAATTAAGAGGTACATGTGTTTTCCCATTCAATGTCAACAACAACACATCCATTCTGACTGGGAACAAATGGTGACTCCCTTTAGGAGAATTAGGGTTTATGGTTTACATGATGATTGATGATGGAAGAATTAGGTGTGTGACTCAAATTTGGATCGAAACCCTCCATATAAATTATGGCATCGAATAGATCTATCCATGTCAGTTTCAGTACCAATCGGAAATGGTTTGAAAACATGTCAGCATTCCCATTCCACGGGTGAAATTTGTTTCCCTACATTTCTAGTCCTAGATACAATTTCTTACGAATTTGTATAGAATATTTGGGAATGATGAATTTTAAAAGGTTACAAGGCCTATTTTACACCAGTGAGATCCTCTCGTAGAATCGGTGTATTGATCCTTTTAGTTTTAGGGTTTGTTAATTATTTTCAATTGCAGCACCTTTCAATCTAGTCAAAGTTGGTCAATTAGCTATGCGTGATACTATGGGGTTATTAAGCCTAGAAGTGATCGGTGTGACTAAGACCTAGGAGGGTACAATTCAAGACTGGGAATGGCCAATTACATCAGAGTGAAGGGGCCAAAATTAGAAGGTACATTGTTGTCCCATTCATATCAACAACGTCAATCCTTTAGGAACCAATCGATGACTCCGCTAAATTAGGGTTTATAGTTTGCCAGTGAGATGGAGATAAAGAATTAGGCGTGTTGGTCAGGTTTGGAGTCTAGAAACCCTCCACTTCCGTTAAGGTGTCTGCGAAGATGAATTATCGTATCGATTTCAAATTACGATTGATGATTTGAAAATTTCCAAGTTGGCCCATTCAAGGTGTTGTTGCGGGAATAATGTAAGATTATATTACAATTTCCTTGTAAAATTTGTATAATATATTTGGAGAATGATAATTTTGGAAGATTGTTGAAACATTACCGCACAACAATATCACACCTCTCATTAATGATTCCGATTAATATTGATCCGCTTTTAGTTTTGGTTTGTTGGTATTCCGATTGCACACCTTTCAATCTGTTCAAAAGTTGGTCAAATTCGTAATATCCTCTTTCAATTGTGGGGTTTATAAAGCCTCATGATCCCGACCACATGCCTCAACCTTCTGATACAATGATAAAATTTGGGTGACAGCATTTATGAAGGGTGAAGACTAAGACTAGCGGAAACTTTCAAAGTTAGGAAGGTAGAATGATAAGGCCCGTAAATTGGAAGATAAAATTAAGAAGGTATGTATTTGTCCCATTTCCATGTCCAGCAACAGCACATCAATTCAAGAGACAATCGATGAGCTCACTAAATAGGGTTTATGGTTTTTTATGATGAATTGATGATGGAAAGTGGGCATGTGAGTCAAAATTGAGTCCATAAAACCCTCATATATCATTCCTTTACATTTAAGGCATGTGAAGGTAAGTCTATCCCATGTCAATTTCAATCTGAGTAAAAATAGTTTGAAAAGAATTTTCAACGTTATTTAGAATACTTGGATCGACGCAATGTCTAATCAATACAATTTTGCGCCAAAATTTGTAGAATGTCACGGAGAATGATGAGTTTTGGGGGTGTGGGTAGGCTATTCCTCTCCTTTTCCACGAAGGATCACCTCATATTGCAATTAGTTATGATATTGATCCCTTTTAGTTTTGGATTTTTAGTATTTTCCAATTGCGCACCTTTCAATCTAGTCAAAGTTAGTATCAATTAATGTCTCGCATTTACTATGGGGTTATAAATCCTTAGCAATCAATGGGCCACGTACCTCAACCTTAGATACCAATGATTACGTTGAGTGATTGACAACATTTTAAGCAGAAGAACGATGGCATTCAAGATTCCAGGGGAAGAATTTCAATTCAAGAGAATTTAGGAATGACTAGGCCCGCATCAAGTGAAGGAATACAATTAAGAAGGTAAATGTGTTGTCTCATTCCATGTCATGAACAACAACGTATTCATTCATTGGGAACACTAAAATCTGACAAATCGATGACTCCATTGAATTAGGGTTTATGGTTTACACTTGATGAATTGATGATGGAAGAAAGGGTATAGATTGACAATGAGTCAAATTTGAGTCTAGAAACCCTCCATATCAGTATAAGGCATGCAAATAGTCTATCCATTATCAAATTTCAATCGCGATTGAGAAGTGAATTTGTAAAAATTCAATTGGCCCCATTTGAGTCAAGTGTCTAGTCCCAATACAATTTCCTTATAAAATTTTTAAAAGATATTTGGAGAATGATAATTTTGAAGGTGCTGGGCCTATTCTTACACCAGTGAGATCACCTCTCATTGATAGTCGATGTAATGTTGATCCCCATTAGTTTTGGGTTGTTAGTATTTTCAATTTGCATGCACTCAATCCAGGTCAAAGTTGATCAATTAATGTCTGTTGTTACTATAGGGTTATAAATACTCATGATCCCAATTCCCACATACCTCCAACCTTATGATATAATGATGGTCGTTCGTTGGGTGACAGGTGTCATGAAGGGTGATGACTTATAAGACTAGGGGAAACTTTCAGTTCAAGGCTAGGAATGGCTAAGGCCCACATAAATTGAAGGAATAAAATTAAGAAGGTACCAATGACATACATTTCCGTATCAACAACAACGCATCCATTTCCCAGAACAAATCCCGATAGTAGCTCCACTAGAGTGGTAACATGGTTTACAGTGAATTCATGATGGAAGAAAGAGGTAGGGGTCAATGTGAGTCAAATTTGGAATTGACCATCTTATATCGTTAAGGCATGTGAATGATCTATCCATGTCAAATTTCAATGCTGATCGAGAAATAGTTTGAAAAAAATTTCAACGTTGGCCCCGTTAGCATGTCCATGTTGCCGTGTCTAGTATAAGTACAATTTCCTTGTAAAATTTGTACTTAGATATTTGGAGAGAATGATAATGGTGATTGATGATGTACATACCTACATCGTTGGTGTGATTATGCATAGTCATGCAGAGCTCCTCTTGTTTTCGAGAATGTTTCCATTCTCTACTAGGCAGAACAGCCACGTGAAGGGTGGAAGCTCTAATTGGCACCCCTCACATATTCTCTCTCAATTTCCCCATGACCCGCACAATTTTTAAATTCTAAAGAACATGCTATCATATACTATATTATACAAAATAAAAGGCAAAAGAGTCATATAAAATATGGCATTTTCTTTCTTTTCAAAATTAAATATCAGTCATCTTCTTAATCATCCAGCTCAACATCTGTATTAGGATCTGGTCCAAAATCGATATTGGTGAAAGGCTCATTCCTATCAACATCATCATCAAGCATCATTTTTCTACTATAGTTATCGATATCGGCAATGAGATCGTCGTCTCCTAGTTTTGGATGATCAACCTCTTCAAATGTTTTGTCTGACACATCAACTACAACAACCTGCTCCTTATCTGCATAATCATGATCTTCTTCCTCATTATTATCTTCATCCTCGGCTACATGATTTTGCTTTACTGGTCTTCCTCTTGGATTATATATAAAAATGTATGACCAACCTACTTTACAGGTACCTCTGAGTAAAATACTTTCCCACATTGACTTGGAAGAACATAAGGCTCTGTACCCAGTTCAAATACCCTTGTAGTAACCATGAAATCCATTATCATGCTCAATAACAGTTCTTTCAGGATCATGTTCATGCATCCATATGACCTTATAATTTAACCTCAAACAAAACTATTTTAAAGGAATTAAAAATCACACTCAATTATAATATCAGTAGCCCATAGTACCTATTCTCAGTTTCTTAGTTTCTATCACTTCTAGAGGAATGTTGGTGACCTTAAACATTACAGTTATCCCACAATCCGAGGTTTTCATCTTATCATCCAACATTTTGATACGAAATTTGCGACCCATTACACCACATGGCAGTGTTTCAAATGCAGCAATGGATAACAAGTAAAAATGGAAATTACCAATTAATAATCCTCATATGGGACTTTTTCAAATATATATTTCAATGGTTAAACAAAACCAAATACATTGAAAATTTAGGAAAAAGAAACTAGGAAAATGTGGGTAAAAGATTTCTAGCTTGCCTGTTTATCTTTTAAACCAAAGGCTAAATCAACTTTCCTTGATGTAAGATCAGAAAATGGATCTCGATGATGATGTGAGTGTTTTGAGAAATGCATATTGCTCACCCTTCCCATGATAACCTACTGAGTGCTTTGGTATATATTCTATCTAATGTTCCATCCAATCAAGGTTTGCAATGTATAAATGTAAAGCATCCACTCTCGAGCAACTGCCTTGATAAGAATTTAATATCATTAATTGGTTATTGTTAATAAAGGAATAAATTAATAAATGTGTAATATATTTAAATCTACGTCAGCATATAATAATTACCTTTCACCATCCTCATTTTACCTTTCCCCAATACTGGTTCCTTCAAATTTGTTGATGGAGTCGAGGATGCAAATTCACGAGGCATTCATATTTTTCTACTAATTGGGTAGATGACTAATATATACCACATGCATTGATATACCATATATCCCCTCAACCATAGAATAACCACTCGGACGTGCTCTTTGTGTCTAACAAAATCAGCCAGTGACTGGCTGCCTCTCCACCATCTTAATCGACTTTGTGTGTACTGGTCTACATAATTCAATCATCAACTTGGTGTATGGGGTGAAAGTATTCTTTATTAAAATTTAGAAAATGTTGGAGGTAGATACTTTTCATTGACACATTAGTCTAGGAATTTCTCTCTCTTTTTATTACCTTATATATATTCTTTATGGATTTCTTTTGATGATAGCCACCTACAAATGTCGATGCAATAAGGCCATCAAGGCATACATAAATTTTACTGCAGATAAAAGATAATATATCAATAAGTTCCGCTAAAAATCACATAAGAAGTACATTTCCTTATAAAATAATACTTACCTCATCTATTTGCCAAGTACATAAATAATTTGTTTTATATTTGTTGTCAAAGTCGTTTAGGAGAGATAAAGATAGGGGCATATTGTAATAAAAACAAATAATTATTATTTGTTTCCAAAATATAATAA
>SNQJ01S0202055.1:0-16801 GCA_010110895.2 Picea sitchensis | reverse complement strand
TTCTCTACCAAGTATGTATAACCATGAAGATATTGGTTAATTATTCAGTTTCCTAGACACTAATTGAAGTTTTTTTCTTGGTATGGTACTTTCCAACAATTCATAACAAGAAAATGACCTATAGTTTCACTCGTAATTCTTCTGCTAAAAAAGCTAATTCCAGGCTACTTTTTGACCTAGTTTCAATGGAAACACGCCTTATTTCCCATTCCACTATTGTTCTAGGTTTTTTTCTTAACCTATGGTTGTTCCATCATGATTAGTGGATGTGTCCAAGGTTTTTCAATTATGGAATTTCACCCATTGCCTCATGTGGAATTGGCTTCTTCTTGACCAACATGGGGACAACTTTACATAATTATTCTCGTCCTTGGAAAACATTAAACATGTGAATCTCCCTACATATTGGGTAATTCAATTGATTTTCCATCATCATGTATAGGGTTAACCCTTAGTGTTATTATAGGTCTAGTGAGGATGAGGCTCTACATAATTTGGCTTGCATTTGCATGATCTTGGCTCTCAACTTGATGATCTTTTACGATTTTTGGTTATTTATCTTGATGGGATGAACATTTTTTAATCCCATGAAACTATCTATGGCTGCAAGCCTAACCACTATAAATAAAATATTGTTTGAAGGAAATATTGAATTCATACTTAATTGAATTGAATTGAAGGAACTATTGAATTCATACTTAATTGAATTGAATTGAAGGAACTATTGAATTCATACTATAAGAAGATTCCAATAAGGTAAAAATTTACATAACTAATTATTTCGCATAAGCATAAGAAAACAATAAGCATAAGCATCTTTTTCAAGCATCTTTATAAAAAAAACTAACTTTATAAAAACTAACTTTATAAGAAAAATACTAACTTTATAAAAACTTTCTTATTAACTAAACCAGAAACAACTTTAAGGAAGGAGCTAACATTATATATTACATGGATTTGTTTTTAAATATTTGAGCCTTATCGTCATTCGGTCTTGGTGTGGGGGCTAAGTTCCTTCTTGGATAAGCTAACACTTAAGTTTTTTTTATATCTGCAATGCATTATGTTGTAATTTACATCTTAAATGGATAATATTGTGATGTTAATAATAAATATGAAGTCAACATTTTGATGATGGTTCTCTTGAATGCTAAGATGTCTAGTACAGCCGCCTTGTAAGGAATAAAGTAATCTATTTTTAATATGATGATGTAAAATTAATTTTATTATTCAAATAATAACAATTTGAACTGTTACAACTAATATTTTGTCTATCATCATATTTTAAGATTACCATCTTACATAACTTTAAAAAAATCTGGTCTCAATTATCTGAATTGAATTTGGTCACAAGACAGAACAATTATAAACTCATGATAAATGTAACCAGAACCAAATTAAAGCTAATTTTAGTAAACTTCCATTCAATTTCCACAATGAACCCACATTAATTTTATTCAGACTAACTGCGTTCTACGTTCACCCTCCCATCAGCTATTACAATTCTTTTTTTTAATGGCCGGGATCCATATGGATTAAGGAATAAAGTAATCTATTTTTAATATGATGATGTAAAATTAATTTTATTATTCAAATAATAACAATTTGACCTGTTACAACTAATATTTTGTCTATCATCATATTTTAAGATTACCATCTTACATAACTTTAAAAAAATCTAGTCACAATTATCTGAATTGAATTTGGTCACAAGACAGAACAATTATAAACTCATGATAAATGTAACCAGAACCAAATTAAAGCTAATTTTAGTAAACTTCCATTCAATTTCCACAATGAACCCACATTAATTTTATTCAGACTAACTGCGTTCTACGTTCACCCTCCCATCAGCTATTACATTTTTTTTTTAAATGGTCGGGACCCATATGAATTTTGTTAGGACTCACTAGCTTCACCGACCTATCAGCTACTGCAATTTTCCTATAAAAGTATTGATATTTATCTCCATATTTTTGTGAAAATTTGTATTCTACAAGTCTTCCCACCTGCTTGGAGTGGTTTTACAGTGAACAACAGAGCCTTTACTATAATTTGAAGTGACAACCAGGCCTAGAATATAGTTCGCTTCTGCCTTAGATCAGAGATCAGACTAACCTGCTATAGACAGTAATTTTGGTGTTGGAATCATGGGACGTGCCATGGGAGCCTTGGAATATTTCTCAGATCTATTTGAAGGAGTTAGAAAACGCAAAAAGTGGAGGCAACTTCAGGTANACTTCAGGTATGGGATTCATTATTTTCAATTCTGCCCATGTTTGTTCATTTCTGTGCATGTAAATTTAAATTTCACAGTGATAATTCTGACTGGTTATGAGTACAGACTGTGGAAATAAAAGTCAAGATAGACTGTGATGGCTATGAATGAAAAATTGAAAAGGTTGTTTCCTCTATGTCAGGTAAGACCAAGAGCCAAACTGGGTTGTTTCCTCTATGTCAGGTAAGACCAAGAGCCAAACAGAGATTTCATAAACATTGGAATTTCATTAAACAAAAACAGAGCTTTCATAAACAGAAAATATGCTTAAATCAACAGAGCTTTCATAAACAGAAAATATGCTTATAGCAACAGAGCTTTCATAAACATAAAATATGCTTATAGCAACAGAAATATGCTTTCATAAACAGAAATATCCTTATAGCAACAGAATTGCTTATAGCAACAGAGCTTTCATAAACAGAAAATATCTAAAACATTCAACCTAAACCGAAACATACAATAAATAGAAAATGTGCGAAACCTAAACCGAAAACATACAATAAATCGAAAACATGCGAAAATATGCGAAAATATGCGAAACCGAAACATACAATAATCCGAAACATAATATGTGAAAATATGCGAAAATATGGAGCGAAAATAAATCGAAAACATGCGAAAATAAATGGAGTGAAAATATGTGAAACCGAAACCGAAACCGAAACATACATGGAACGAAAATAAATGGAGCGAAAATAAATCGAAAACATGCAAAAATATGCGAAAATATGCGAAACCGAAACCGAAACATACAATAATCCGAAACATAATATGCGAAAATATGCGAAACCAAAATCGAAAATATGCGAAAATATGCGAAACCTAAATCGAATAACCGAAACCGGAAATATGCGAATATGCGAAACTTACCTATAACCTGCACTCTCGACCTCTCCCTACGATCTTGGCGACCCCTGCGACCCTTGCGATCTCGGCAACCACGACCAGCTACACACACCTCTCGCGAGACAGCGAATACGCGAAGAAAAAACGTTCTAAAGCCGATGTGTGGCTAATATATAAACCATCTTTCGGCCAAAAGATAGTTCGGCCGAACTATATTTCGGTCGAGCTATCTTTTGGCCGAACTATCTTTCGGCCGAAAACTTGTTTCCGGAAAGAAAATATCCGGCCGACCAAATTTCTACACGCAAATCGAGGGCGTTGTTATTGCTCCGTTCAATTTGATGTTTATTTTTTCGGTGGAAAAATAGTTCGGCCGAAAATAACATCTTTCGGCCGAAAAAAGGTTTTTCGAAATTTTGGAGAGCAGATTGTCACGAAAGTGTAACCCACCTTCGTGATTCCACCCTTTTAATACAATAGCATAGATTTTTTGNTTACACAGACACACACATAGTCTCTCGACTTCCAAACACATAAATTTTTTAAGATGCATCAAACGTATTGTGGAGAAATGTGAAATAGGAAGAATATAAAATCATTCTTTATACAAAATAAATGCAAATGAATTTAATTGGGAAGTTGAAAATATATTGTTATCTTGTTTTGGGTTTAGGTTTATTACAAGAATTTTGAAAAAAAGTTGGGAGAGTTGATAAACTATTTTTATTTGAAAAATTAGATAGAAAAGTACAGTGTATGTTAACATTGTAGTCGTTTTAATCATAAGCATTATGACAATTGAGGGAAGAAGGAATGTGAAAAGTATGTTACAAGTTTTTACAATTGACTTTTCTAAATGATATTGTGTTATAGACAAATAAAAAAGATAATTTATATTCCAATTGATTAGTAGGTTACACTTTCTTATAATTGACTTACATAAATGATATTGTGTTATTGGCAATGAAAAAAGATAGTATTTATAACAAGTTTTTCTAAATTTATTGAAACATACAAGCTAGGCCAAAAATCTTAAAATTTATTTGTTTTTAATTAAAATAAAGACAATTCATTAAATGAGACTAAAATGATAGCTAAAACATGAAGTACTATCAAATCAATGAATTATTAAAGCATGAGGGAATGAAGTACAATTGGATTAAAATAATAATATATTTTACATCAAAAATGTATTAAAATAATGATATGAGTTATATCAAGAATGATCACATTAAATGATAAATTAAAGTAATGACTAGACAACATTTGTAGGGATTTTTTAATATCTTTAATTAAATTTTGTAATGACAATATCTATTAAAACCACATAAAAATAATCATATTAATGTGTTAACCAATAAAAAATTAAGAATTTCAAATTATATATATATATAAATTTGAAAACTTATATCTTTAAAAATCTTTATACAATCACATATACCTAATTGAAAGTAAAAAAATATTGACTCATAAGTAATTATGATATACACTCCCTATTAAAAAAGAAAATAATTTCAGCATTTGAAAAGTCCAATTCTAACATTTGTAATTAACAATGTTCAATTAGAAATTAGATGATAGGTGAATTACAATTTTTGAATTTGGACTCTTTAATAGGAAAGGGACTTTGGGATAGAATTTGAAGTTTTTAGGGCGGCTCGTTTGAAATCCCATCAACCTTTTCTATAGAAATGTATTGAATATTTTTTATTTGAAAGGATTTTTTTTTATTGATCATTGAATAAGGATTATTTAATATCACTGTAATGGAATTCAAATCATTTTTATACTTTGTTAATATTTAATTTATAAGAATAAAGACATGAAACTTGAAAGGAATTGGTAAGAAGTAGTGGTAATTTTAACCATTTTTCAACCATTTAATGTTAATTTTCAACATAAGTAATCATGTAGAAACTAATCCCAATGTTAATTCTTGTAATGAGGGACATTATATGAGTGCAATATGAGTAATGAGATGAGTAATGATAATGTATGATTTACTTAAGAGGTTTTGAGAATAAATTATGAGTAATGATAATGGTTTCAATATGTTCATTGATTTAATTGATCTTTACAAATATATATTAACCATTTTACAAACTTAAAAAAGAAAAAAAACATTGCATAAAATATTTTCTCTTTTTCTTTTTCTCGTCTATTATCATTTTTCGGTTTTATACTTAGTCATCTTTCTATGATCGTCGGTTGTAGGGTTGGTGAGCTGACATATCTTCATCTCCATCTATATCTTCACATGACGAATCCGATCGACCATTGTTCCTTTCCATACTTAGTCAATTTTATGGCCGCGGTTGCCGGGTTGGCGCATACAAACTCACCTTTTCTTCTTCCTGTCTGTTATCGCTTTCTGCATATATACTTAGTCACATTTCTATGATATATGGTTCCATGTTTGGCGTTCTGACATGTCTTCATCTCCATCTATATGCTCACATGACGAATTTGACCGACCGTTGTTCCTTTCCATACTTAGCCAATTTTATGGCCACGGTTGTTGCTTACAAATTTGGTTATTTATTATTCCGTGATATACATCTTGCACTCAAAACATATGTGATCTACAATTCCACCACAGGTTGCTTGTATACATTAACTTCATGCAACATATCTTTTGATTCCTTCCATTCCCACCAACTTCACGTCCTTCCTGATATACATTAACTATGCTCTTACTAGTGACAACTGGACACACTGGTACGAAAGAATTGGCGCCCGCTGATTCGCCATATAAAAATTCACTACCGGAATCTGACATCCTCCCCTCTTTCGTGTTACACATTATGCATTCAAATGTTCTGAGCTATACAATTTGGCCATCAGGGCCTTGCGTATTCTAGGGAAACCTTGTCACCCTATTTTGGATCCTCACGTTGGTGGGTTCGTGAAAACTCCAAGGCCTAGTCATTGTTTCATGTTCTTCCCATTCTCGTACTTCTTTCCAAATATGCAACACCAAAGGTTTAATACTAAAACAACATCATACAACAACCGTAAAAAAACGTCATTAATAAGCAAAAGTCTGGACAACCAACCATCCTTACAGAACTTGTCCAGAAACATGCAAAGAAGATCTTGCTTAGTGAAAGCAAGTCCCAGCCAGTGTTTGTGTGTTCCATACTTGCACACTTTTTCCATTGCAGTTTCCCATATTGACGGCCTCAAAATTGTGTTTCTAATTTTCTGTGATTTTCATACAGCACCTGGAGTTTTGCAATATACAATTTGTCTGCACGAATGTATAAAAACTCTTAATTATCCTCTTCCCCCACCNCTATATTTAGTCGCAGCTATATGATCACGACCTCATGGATTCACAAATTGGCAACTCTTTATTTATATATTCACACCATGAGCCCAATTGACCGCGGTCCCTTTCAATACTTATCCAATTATATGATCGTTGGGTCCTGGGTTTGCGGTATCCAACACCTATGTGACAATTGTCCAGTTGTCATTAGTAAGAGCATAGTCTATGAGATACATATTGAACCCAAAGAACTTTCATGATCTACAATTTATGCCTTTACTAGTGAGAACTCACTAGGGGTTTGAAAGGATTTGCATTAATAAGCGAACAGTAGATGTTCTTCTGTGAGATAATTAGTCCTTTTTCCCTTGTCTTCTTCCCGTGTATCATCTCTTTCTAGTTATATACTTAGTCGTATTTCTATGATCGTAGGTTCCACCATTGGCATGTTGGCATATCTTCATCTTCATCTATATCCTCACATGACAGATCCGGCCGACTACTGTTTATTTTCATACTTAGCCAATTTTATGCCCGCGGTTGTCGGGTTGGCGCTTTCAAACTCTACTGCTTCTTATTATGTGATATACATATTGCACTCAAAATTTCCATGATCTACAATTCCATCGCAGACTCCTTAGTCCTTTTTCCCTTTCCTTCTTCCCGTGTATTATCGCTTTCTGGTTATTTACTTAGTCTCCTTTCTATGATCGCGGGTTCCAGCATTGGTGAGCTGACATATCTTCATCTTCGTTTATATCCTCACATGAAGAATCCAACTGACTGCTAATCCTTTCCATACTTAGCCAATTTTATGGTCGCGGTTGTCGGGTTGGTTCTTTCAAACTATGTTGCTTCTTGATCTATGATTTGCAATTTATGCCTTTACTAGTGAGAACTCAACAGGGGTTCAAAAGGATTTGCATTAATAAATGAACAATAGATGTTATTCTGTGAGATACGTAGCCCTTTTTCCCTTGTCTTCTTTCCGTGTATTGTCGCTTTCTAGTTATATACTTAGTCACCTTTCTATAATCGCGGGTTCTAGCATTGGTGGGCTGGCATATCTTCATCTCCATCTATATCCTCACATGACGATTTCGAATGACCGTTGTTCGTTTCCATACTTAGCCAATTTTATGCCTGCGGTTGTCGGGTTGGTGCTTTCAAGATCTACTGCTTCTTGCTCCATGATATACATCTTGCACTCAAAATTTTTGTGATCTACAATTCCACCGTGGACTCCTTAGTCCTTTTTCCCTTTTCTTCTTCCCGTGTATTATCACTTTCTGGTTATATACTTAGTCACCTTTATATGATCACAGGTTACATCATATACATCTTTCACCCAAAGAAATTCCATGATCTACAATTTATGCCTTTACTAGTGAGAACTCACCAAGGGTTCGAAAGGATTTGCATTAATAAGCAAACAGTAGATGTTCTTCTGTGAGATACTTAGTCCTTTTTCCCTTGTCTTCTTCCCATGTATTATCGCTTTCTAGTTATATACTTAGTCACCTTTCTATGATCGCAGGTTCTAGCATTGGCGTGTTGACATATCTTCATCTCCATCTATATCCTCACATGACGAATCCAACCGACTGCTATTCCTTTTCATACTTAGCCAATTTTATGCCCGCGGTTGTCAGGTTGGCTCTTTCAAACTCTACTGCTTCTTGTTCCATGATATACATCTTGCACTCAAAATTTCTATGATCTACAATTCCACCGTGGACTCCTCAATCCTTTTTCCCTTTTCTTATTCCCGTGTATTATCTCTTTCTAGTTATTTACTTAGTCTCCTTTCTATGATCGTGGGTTCTAGCATTGGAAGGATGACATATCTTCATCTTCGTCTATATCCTCACATGACGAATCCAACCGACCATTGTTCCTTTCCATCCTTAGCCAATTTTATGGCTGCATTTGTCGGGTTGGCTCTTTCGAACTCTGCATCTTTATGTTCCATGATTTTCAATCTATGCCTTTACTAGTGAGAACTCAACAGGGTTTCGAAAGGATTTGGATTAATAAACGAACAATAGATGTTCTTCTGTAAGATACTTATCCCTTTTTCCCTTGTCTTCTTCCCATGTATTATCTCTTTCTAGTTATATACTTAGTCGCCTTTCTATAATCATGGGTTCCAGCGTTGGTGAGCTAGTATATATTCATCTCCACCTATATCCTCACATGAAAATTTTGACCGACCGTTGTTCATTTCCATACTTAGCCAATTTTATGCCCGCGGTTGTCGGGTTGGCGCTTTTGAGCTCTACTTCTTCTTGTTATGTGATATACATCTTGCACTCAAAAAATTTGTGATCTACAATTTCACCATAGACTCCTTAGTCCTTTTTCCCTTTTCTTCTTCCCGTGTATTATCACTTTCTGGTTATTTACTTAGTGGCCTTTCTATGATCACGGCTTCCAGCATTGGCGAGATGACATATCTCCATTTTCGTCTATATCCTCACGTGACGAATCCCACCCACCGTTGTTCCTTTCCATACTTAGCCAATTTTATGGTCGTAGTTGTTGGGTTGGCTCTTTCGAACTCCGTTGGTTATTTCTTTTCTTTGGTGATGTACATAAAAGAAAAGGTTTGTGGGATCTATTGATCTCTGGGTGATCTTCACTCAAAACTTATGTGATCTACAATTCCACCGCGGACTCCTCAAACTTGCAAGTTTCACTCTGCCACGGCTCACAAATGTTTCAAAGTATCTGTCGTTGCCTTCCAGCCCCACTAACTTCCTGTCCTTCCTAATATACATTAGTTATGCTCTTACTAGTAACAACTAGACACACTGGTTTGAAACGGTTGGCATCAGACCCTCCGCAATATAAAAATTGACTACCAAATTCTAACATTGTCTTCTCTTCTATGTTACAGATTATGCATTCAAACCTTTCGAGTGATACAATTTGAATGTCGGGGCCTCACATCTTCTGGAGATACCTTGTCATCTTGTTTTGGATCCTCGTGTTGATGGGTTCACGAAATTTCCAATTCTTGGACACTGTTTCAAATGCACCAACCCGAAACAGTCACTTTTTCGGGTGGGCGCATTCGAACTCTGATGCTTCTTGTTCTGTGATATACATATTGCACTACAAATTTCTGTGATTTATAATTCCACCGCGGGCTCCTTAGTCTTTTTTCCCTTTCCTTTCCCCCATGTATTATCGCTATGTGGTTATATACTTATTCACCTTTCTATGATCATGGGTTCCAGCGTTGGCGGGATGACATATCTTCATCTCCATCTATATCCGCACATGATGAATCTGACCGACTGTTGTTCCTTTCCATACTTAGCCAATTTTATGGCCGCGGTTGTCGGGTTGGCACTTTCGAACTCCGCTACTTCTTGTTCCGTGATATACATTGTGCACACAAAACTTACATGATCTACAATTCCACCGCAGACTCCTCAAAATCGCAAGCTTCACTCTACCACGACTCACAAATGTTTCAAAGTATCTATCGCTACCTTCCATCCCTACTAACTTCATGTCCTTCCTGATATACATTATTAATTCTCTTACTAGTGATATACAAATTTCCCTTTGTACTGTCCTATCATACCCTATTCGGTGTTACATGTATTGAACTCAAAAATTTCTGAGACATACAATTTGACCCTCGCACCTTCACCTCCAACAGTTTTACCTTGTAACCCTATTTTGAAGCTTCTTTTTCCCGTCCCCGCGACCTCTGTACTTCATTCTTATGATGCAATTAGAAATGTTTCATGCTAACAGATGACATGACAGGAACCGTCAACATTGTCATCAATGAGCGAAATTCTCGAGGAGATCTCCCATTATTACGCATTAAACCATGATTTGAGGAGAGTTATATTGTCCCTTTCAATTGTTCATCTCAAACATGCATCATCATGTTGGCCCATTCAAGAAATCTACAATGCTTAATCTATCATTGTCGTATCCATCATGTTTGCATTTTTATGTATGCAATTACTAGTGTTTAATGTTAACAGTGCATCATGCAACAGCCATCGAAATTCTCATTAATGAATGAAAGTCTCAAGGAGATCTCCCATTCACACGCATTGGACCAAGATTTGTGCAGTGTTATATTATCCCTTCCAACTTTTCATTTCATTCATTGTCTGGAGAAAACAAACATTCTTGTAGACTTATGGCAACATATCGACAACAGTTTTGTGGAGATATAGTAAATATCTTCAGACATCAGGACCAGAACTTGCACTAGTCCAGGTCATACTTTTACTATTCATCTCGTTCCACCTAGAACGAAGTGATTTGGACCTCTAGAATTGCTCGTGCAGGCTGCGTCCCTGAGGTTTTTTACCGTAAGGAGGTGGTCTCTTGATGCACCGAAAAATATATTCCAAGCCAAATAATTATTCCACTGCGCGAACATTTTCGTGTTTCTTTGTCACCTCAAGTCTTCTGCAAGATGTTAAAATTGTTGGAGCCAACATTGACCTTCAAAGGACAAGACTGCAAGAAGTTCCTAGAAAAACATGATAACGGGTTGGACATCTTAGCCGAGTTCCTTGAAGACCTGAAAACAGTTCCTGAAGATATCACAAAGTTGAAGGTAATTTCCTTTATAAATCCATTCCGGGAAATTGCTTGGTTGTTTACAAGAATAACGAGATAGGCATCCATGGCAAGCATTTCCCATATAATTGTTTGTATTTTGTACTTCACAGTCAAGGAACAATTCATTTTCAATTGGGGGAAGCTAATTTACATTGAGATCTGTTCCTAGATGTCATGATTCAAAGAATCGGATAAATTTTATATGTCATCCTACTTGATTTTTGCAATAGTGCATTGTTGTCTGTTTCCAAAACTTTCTCTTTCCAAGAAAATAAGCTGTGGATTCGACCCAGTAACAATCTAGTACAAGGCCCTTTGGAGGCACAAGGCCTCCCATTGTTTTTATGAAGTTTTTAATGGCTTTGTCTTAGTTTTCAAAGATTTATTGTTAGGGAAGGATGCTCCACGGGTGTCTGGCCAGGAAACCAAGTTTTTGAACAGGAAGAGCACACTTGAACAAAAGAAAAATCACAGTGTACTAATGGTCTTTGGCTTTAAGTAAAATCATGTTTTCCTTCCATGCCACATCATGGACAAGATGTTTTTTGCAGAAATAGAAATGCAATACAACCACTGGTTGCATTTTTTCCATGACAAGAAAAAAAAGTAGTTCATTCCTCTGCCCTGGAAAGTCAGAGACTTCGTGTGAAAAAATGTCAACAAGATTGACGAATTTTCCAGCCATTTCAAGAAATTGAACCTAATGTATGTTGAAAGGATAAAAGGGTTCGACCCTAATGGGATTTTTCGAAAACATTTACTGGCATTTGGCTTTAGCATCTCTTTTATCCATAGACACCTAACCGAAGACAAGGACAGTGACAACAACAATCCTTCTCCTGGTGATTGTGACACAGAGACATTGCAAAGAGCGACTGAATTGTACAAACAACAGGGAAAAGTATCCGGTGAGAAGAGTGCCCAGTCCCCCGCCAACACTCCCAAGAGCATGACATCATGAAGCATCACTTCAACGACCCACCCCAGTAAGAAAGCAACCCATAAATCTTCGAACGGAGGAGATAAGAACCCTCCTCGCATAAAAAATTATAGTTCTCATAAAATTACATGAAAAAGAAGAGAAAAAATAATGTAGGGCAAGCGGACGAAGCCAAAATTGAAAGCGAACAAGTGCAACTTGAAATTGAAACTAAGCACGTGCAAAAAATTGGGTCGTCCATAGTGGAAATAGGTAAGATCGACATTTTTGACGAAGATGAATCCTTCGTATTCCAGAGCGTGGTTTTGATAGCCAATCTAAAAATATGGTCATTGAAAAGAGAGATGTAACAAAAATCTCGCACAAAGATTAACTTTAGGAAAATGCGGTCGTCCCAAATCTCCCTATTTCACCGCATAACCGATGATGCTCTTGATGATTCCATTGGAGGAATTGAAGCGGAAAATGCCAGACTAAAAGACCACCTCAACGAATTTGAGGAGGCTTTCATTGCCACCCCAGAATTTTCCATTCCTTTAGAAAAAAACGTGCCTGCTACCACTGCAACCAAGATGAAAGTATCCTCTACCCTCCTTGCATTCTCTAGAGCCCTTGTAGAGAATAACATCAAGAAAATAATGCAACTAGTTACTGAAGCCTGGGAAACATCACAAAATTTAGTTTCCTTCTGAAAGAAGGAAAATGATTTACTCAAGCATTTGGAGGAGAATTTAAAAAATGATCAACGTTTTTGTGAACAGGTGCTGACCCTTTTCGCCAACCATGCTGTCAACACCTTGGAATTGAAAACAAGAGAAGAGAAACTCCCCTCGCCAAAGCAGACCAAAAAAGTAAAAGCATGCTGGCAAAAGAAAATTAAGAACCTGGAGCTCATTGTCGAATCATGTAAACACGCCATATCAGAAAAAGAATAATTATTCACAAGCCTGATTCAAATAGACTTAGCCGGAAGTACCCACGAGGTTCAATACCCAAAATTAATTCTCAAATCCTTGTCAATAGAGAAAGAATCCTTCCATGAAAAAATTGATATTTTAAAGGGGTTGTCTTTCAAAAAATTTTACGGCATAGTTGAACATCGTCTAGATGAGCTCGAGTGCTGGGTACTGGACTATTCGGCACATAATGAAGAAATTGAACAGAGTCTGCATAGTATTTCAATGGATCTATAGAAATTAGAAAAATACCTTTACGACATAGAAATCTGGGATGAAATCAACATGGCCCCCATGAGAAGCTACATTGAAGAAGGGTTCCAACAGAGAATGGAGAACCTCATCTAGGAAGGGCAACAATCAGTCGACATGATTTTGCTGACCATTGACGACAACATCAAAAATGCATTGGCTTCATAGTAAGTCTATACTGTCATCTTGTTTTCTTTATCAATCTAGTTTAAGTCTATATTGTCATCTTGTTTTCTTTATCAATCTAGTTATTACCTCTTTAAATAGAAAACTATAACCAAACACTCATAACTTTCAATTTCTTCTTTTCATGTCTTCCTCTCTACCGTCGCGCACTTCTTCTTTCGACATTCCTAATTCTTGTACTTATTTCTTTTTATGGTCTGTGGGAGCCCCAATCCCAGTCTATATGACAAACACGTTTAAATTTCCATAAATATGTAACAAACATTATTGTTTTTTGATAAATTCCAAAGAAAACTGATTCATGAATGCCTTTATTGTATGCTTAATTTTGGGTGTCCAGGAACCTTTCTTGTTTGTTTCAAAGAAAACTAATTCAGAAATGCTATATTTTTTGTGTCCTATTGTATGCTAATTTTTTTTTGTCCAAGAACCTTTGTTGATGTAACAAACGTTATTACATTCAAAGAAAACTAATTCGGGAATGCCTTTGTTGGTGTCCAGGAACCTATAATTTCATAAATTTCAATTTTTTTGTGTCTAGGAGCCCTTGTTTTAAAGAAAACTAATTCGAGAATGCTACATTTTTTTCTTTTTTCGCCCACGGACCTATGTAACAGACGTTATTACTATTCTATTATATGTTAAATGTTTTGTTTCTATGACCCTTTTAAATGTTGATGTAATTTCCAGAAATATGTAATAGACATTATTAATTTTTTATAAATTTAAAAAACAACCGATTCGGGAATGCCTTTATTGTATGCTAAATTTTCAGTGTCCATGAACCTTTGTTGTTTGTTTCAAAGAAAACTAATTCGGGAATGTTATTTTTTTTGTGTTTTTGTCCATGAACCTATGTAACAGACGTTATTACTATTCTATTGTATGCTAAAATTTGTGTGTCCAGGAACCTTTTAAATGTTGATGTAACAAACGTTATTACTAGGAACCTTATTATTATTTTACACTAAATCTTTTTTGTCCAGGAACCTTTTAAATCTTTCTTATACTATCAAACATAGATATTACGAACCTTTGTTGGTGTACAAACATTAATAAATTTTTATAAATTTTAAATAAAACTAATTCGGGAATACTAAATTTTGCATGGATACCACATGTACTTCATCTTGCTACCAACGTGTTTATACTCGATCGCATTTATTCCCATTCCAACCTGGCAGGGACTACACTGCCATGCAACACTTGTTTATATGGGGATTGAAACATAGTTACAAGAAAAAAAATAGTCTCCATTCCATACGAAAAATTCATGTTTTTCACAAACTCAAAGTTCTAACCAATTTTTTTTTGTATTCTACTTTCTTCGCACTCATACCTAAGGATTTGGAGGCTAATATAGTATACAAGTTTAGAACCATATCATTATGTAATGTCATATATAAGATTATTTCCAAGCTCAAAGCTAATTGGATAAAATTGATTAGGTGCAGGGTTACTTCACAAGAGTAGGGGGTATATAGAAGGTAAACAAATTCTCAATGGAATCATCCTAATGCATGTGGCCATGTGCTCTCTCAAAACCAACAAATTCCCTAGAATGCTAATTAAATTGGAGATGTCCAAATCCTATCACCATTTGAGTTGGGATTTCCTGGAAAAAATGCTCCTAGCATTTGGTTTAAGCTCAGAATGGATAACGTGGATCACTAACCTTATCTCATTTGATTTATTTTCTATTCTTTTCAATGGTTGTCCTTCAACCACTTTCAATTGATCCATGGGTATAATACAAGGAGATCCTCTCTCTCATTTTCTTTATATCATCGTGGCAAAGGCTCTTGGTCAGAGTCTCAAACGAGCCTTGGCATCTAGAAAAATCAAGGGACTGAATCTCCACCAGAACATATATCCTCTCTCTCACCTTCAATTTCTAGATAAAAACCTATTAATGGGAGCTCCACCCTTTCAAGAAGACAACTCATTTAAATCTGTCCTAGATACTTTTCTCCTATCATTTGGTGCTAAGGTAAATCAAGGCAAATCCTTCATCTATTTCTTTAACACTTCTCTAAATGTCCAATGTAACATTGCTAGAACTCTAGGATTTCAACAAGTTTCCATTACTTGAAAGTACCTTGGATCTCTTGATTCCTATATTGGTCAATGCACTCTAAAATTCCTCTTAGGAAGAGCTTTTTTCCAAGATTGAAAACAAATTACAAACTGGGATTTTAGATTCTCAACCCTACCTAGGAGAATCTACCTCATCAAGTCTGTATTGCACTCCATTCCCATTTCCCTATTCTTGATTCTCGTTTCTCTTTCTAAAATCCTTACAAAAATAAAAATAAAATAGTACACCTTCTTATTGGGGGGGGGGGAGTAGAGAAACGATATGGTCCCTCATGGCATGGGAAAAAGTGTGTCTCCCCAAATGGTCTGGAGGGTTAGTTTTAAAACATACCCAAACTATAGGCAAGGTGTTAGTAGACAAAACATGGTGGCACCACCTTAAATGAAAGGAACAATTGTGGAGAAAGATATGGAGATCAAAATATGCTAATTATATTGCTTAGGAAAATTTGGTGAGAATGGAGTGTCACCGTCAAACATCCTTAATATGAAACAATGCCTCGCTACACAAATGTTAGGTGTAGAAGCATTTCTTCTTGGTGGTAAAAAATGGATCACCAACATTACTTTGGGAGGACTCATGGCTATAGGAAAACATTTTCTTTATCATTGCATCTCTTATTGAAGAAAAAACTAAGCTCCTAGACATGAGATCGACCACAAATAATTGCTATTGGAAATCACTTGAAAATCATCCTAAACATAATTACTTCTCATGGAACATAGGAGCATCAAGGACCGAGGAAGTGATCGTGAACTCCCTCATTCTCCACTACTGCATTTGGGTCAAATTCCGATGTTTTATTTGCGGCGTTATGGACAAAATTTTCCATATTGTCGCAAAATAGAGGAAATTTATATAAAAAAAAATTCATTTTGCCCGATAACGTCGATATTGCCACGTTGACGTCTCTCTTGCCACGTTAACGTCGGTCTTGCCACGTTAACATCGCTCTTGACATGTTTTCCACTGGAACGTCTCTCTTGCCACGTTTTCCACTGGAACATCGCTCTTGCCACGTTTGTGAAGATGTATGTCGCAATTGCGATGTTTGTGAAGATGTATGTCGCAATTGCGACGTTTTGGAAACTAGGTTTTCCTCTCCAATGGTCACTTTAGTATGTTCACCAAGTCAAAATACCAATGGTCACTTAGGACTTTTGTACGTCGGAATTGAGACGTTACAAAATCTATAAATATGTTGCATTTAACGGATGTTGCGACAAGTTTGCTATAATAACGACGCTTCAAAAAAGGTTGGGACAACTTCCAACACCTCCTCAATTACAACTTGACCTCCTTCATGCTTCATCACCATTTATATGAAGTGATACTTATTATTAGTGCTAGGTATATAATCAACGCCATA
>SNQJ01S0202054.1:0-16809 GCA_010110895.2 Picea sitchensis | reverse complement strand
TTGTGCTTAGGGGGCCAACCTAGAGCTTCATCTAGCTCCAGGGGGCCCTATCCATCCTTTACCCCCTCATGGTTTGCCACATCATATATGGACAACAAAATGTAAAGAATCTTGTTATCCAATAGAGGACATGGAAAATTTTCTTGGTAGCCCCATGGTGAGATCTATCTCTTAGATCACCACTCTCATAGTTCCGTTCTAGCTTGATGGTAGGGTGTTGGCCACTAAAATGCACCAACTTGATATTTAGTTTTAACCCTAGCACAAACACTTGGAGCACTGATATTAAATAAATAAACCTTAACTTGCAGTTGTCATCAACATAGATTGAAACTAAATAAACACTCAATCTCGACATAAAGAATTAAATCAAAGATAATCTAGCATTATCAAGGTAGATTATGGTTAAAAAAACATGATAAGCTCTAATGAAAATAATAGGTTACATAACATACTTAAAATTGATTAGATTAGAACCATAAATTACCAATTAAGCATAAAAAATATGACTTAACCAACATTTCATCATTCATGTATGTTATCAATTGTAACATAAATTAGAACATTACAAGTGAAACACACATAGGGATATGGTGGGAAAAACCTTTGATTGAGGAAAAATCCCACTTTGCAAAACTTTGAGTACTTATATCAAGTGCAACCAAATATTAAAATGTTTTTCAACTTGTCATTAGAAGTCAATTAGCTAAAGATATCAACATGAGCTAACACTACTCTAAGCTATGTCATCTATTTATACACGATCCAATCTAAGAGAAATGCTACAACAATTAATAAATCTGACATTTTTTCTTTTTCCTTTTCAATTGTGAAACATAAAAAAGAGAAGGAATTGCAAAGGAAACCAACTTGAAAACTCTCGCTTTTGATGTCTATTACAATTTGAGGTAGCCCACTTGTGCTCCTTGCTCCAAACAACAATATAGTTTCTAACAAGCTTTGTAAATCTGGGATAGGGTCCACATTACATTCCACCTCTCTTATTCATATAACACAATATGTGTTCTCTCTAGGACATGAATAGAGCCACAATGAACCACTTACAATTCTCGCTCAACCCAAGTCCAAAGTCGAGAAGTCAATACGAGTCCAGTGAAAAATCTAAGCTAACTCCTATAGATTAGGTATTAGAGCACCTTAGTTCAATACATGCTCTAAGATTCATCTCTCCCTCCAAATCAAGGGTGCACCCAAATTCAAGTGGTATATAATTGCCCACAATCAACAATAAGGCCGATCACCAACCCCCTCTAATAAGTAGTATATAGTTTTTACAAATTAAAATAACATGTCACTTGGACACCACTTGTTCCAATGTGATCAAATGATTTCACATAATGTCACAACATATTTTAATTACATTTCATAACTAGAGCATTGAATTTTTGCAACTAGTTTTACAAAATATCATTGACATGCCACGTAGGGTATTATTCCCTCAAATTCTGCAAAATTAATTCAAATATAGCGTTTTAGGAATATATTAAGTTAAAAAAAATGACAAACACTATAAAAATAACATGTTATAGAACAAACTTAAAATTGATTAGACTAGAATCACAAACTGCAATTTAAACATAAACAAGATTACTTAACTAGCATTCCATCATTCATTAGCATGCATGTTATTGATTGTAACATAAATTAGAACATCACAAGTGAAAGGAACATAGGGCTATAGTGGAAAAACCATCCGATGGAGAAA
Organism: Picea sitchensis; assembly: GCA_010110895.2. NCBI lineage: Eukaryota > Viridiplantae > Streptophyta > Pinopsida > Pinales > Pinaceae > Picea > Picea sitchensis. The sequence goes on along the minus strand of SNQJ01S0202054.1, from coordinate 15,083 downwards.
AAAACCCACGTTGCAACATGTGAGTACTTATATCAAATGCAACCAAATATTACAATTTCTCATTAGAAGTCAATTAGAAAAACATATCAACATGAACTAACTCTACTCAAATCTATGATATTTGTTTATACGTGAGCCAAGTTCAGAGAGATGCTATGACGATTAATACAACCATTTTTTTGTTTGTTTATTTTCCCTTTTCAATTGTCAAATAGAACAAAGACAAGGAATTCCAAAGGAAACCAACTTGAAAACTCTTTCCTCTTATGTCTATTACAATTTATGATAGCCTACTTGTGCTCCTTGCTGCAAATTACAAATTGGCTTCCAACAAGCTTTATAAATTCATGATAGGGTTTGCATTGCATTCCACCTCTCTTATGCGCACAACATGATATGTGTTCTCTCCAAGTTGGGCAACAAAGCCTCAATGCTTCCAAACTTACAATTCTCACTCAATCCATGTCCAAAATTGAAAAGTCAATATCCTTCCACTCAAAATCAAAGCTGACTCCTATAGATAAGGTATTAGAGAACCTTAGTTCAACACAAATGATTTAATATTCATCTCTTCCTCCACATTAAGAGTGCTCCCAAATTCAAGGGGTATATTGCCCACAATCAACAATAAAGCCAATTCACCAACCCCCTCTAATAAGTAGTATATAATTTTGCATTATACAAATTACAATAACATGCCACCCCGACACCGCTTGTTTCAATGCAATAAAATGCTCTCAAATAATATCATAAGATATTTTTATCATGTTTCATAACATAGCATTGATTTTTCACAACATTTTTTTACAAAATATTGTTTTATATACCACATAGGGCCTCATTCCCTCAAATTCTACAAAATTAATTCAATATAACTTGAATAATCACATTAAAATTTGCCATAAAATTATATATGAAGTGATCTATAATTAATCATATAATATTGGGATCAACACCTTTGTTACATACCAAGTTCACTACAACTCCAATATGGATCATGTACATTATATCTGTGTTAAGAATCAAATAAGATACACCTTTACTTGGAGTTAGATTTTCCTAAATGAACAACCAATGATCATAGATAAACACCTCCAACATAAATCAATGGATTTGCACATCTAATAGGGATCATGGAAACTCAAATCAAGCTCTCAAATAGTTAAATAATTCATAATAATTCCAACAATTTTATTATTATACCATAATTATTCATGTTCATGAGTTTACCAACAATATTTTATAAATCACACAATTAATTATATCCATCAATGCCATGCCAAAATTCCTACACTAAACTATCCTAGTGCATAAGTTCATGGGTAGAAGAGGGAAGTTCAGTAACATTATCACTTTGTCCCATCCTAAGGATCGCTCATAGTATTTACATTCCCCATGACAAAATCCCTTCTATTGTTCAATGACTTTAGGTCCAAATCATTTCAATCAACTGACATCGCTAGTGTGGGAATTGAGGAGGGAGTAAGCTAATCTTGTAGCAAAAGGACCCTCTTTTTGACTACATTTGATAAGAATTTGGCATAAATTTTACACATGATCACAGGCCAAGCTTTGTGCGTGGTCGAATGGTTCCCTTAGTAAATTTTCCACATTTTGAATCAACCTAGATCTCTCATATGACTATCATCATCTAATTACTATCTATCTCGATGCAAACCAAGTATTTTTTTTCTCATTTCATTGACGTTATTCACATAAGACGATCGTCTTTTTGTTCATTTCATTCAGGTTATTCATGTTGATATTATGGTAGCTGCGGGAGGTATCCTCTACGTGTAACCTTTGATGAGACTAGAATATTCAAGGAAGCAAGAGAAACCCTAAAATGTTGGATAATAACCCTAGAAGGCAAGTCAACTCGAGATAATAATTTATATTAAATTATTATCCTCTAGAAGTACAAGTTGTCCTAGTTAGGTCACTTGGAAGACTATAAATAATAGGGCGCTAGAGCTCATTTGAAACACACTCTCACAACTCACACAGACTAGTGGTGCATAAGTTTTGGAGTGCAATTGCAACTACTGCAACTGGGATTTTGGTCTTTGGTTATGGTTTGGACTTTCTTCCTTGGTTATTGTTTGGACTCTCTGCTTGGTGCGCTAGTTTTGGAGAGAAGTATGCTACCTTGGTTGGCTATTAGTTCTAAGGGTTTGCTTATGAAATTATTTTATTTGTCAAGGTTAAGGTGCTCGAGGGTGGCTTCGACCTATGGTTGGGTGACAATATTGCTATATTGTCTATGGAAAAATGAGCACATCTCTTTATTTATAACAGGTTATGAGCCCACACTATCTTCAGACAGTCTAACCACTGGAAGATAGATTGGGAAGTTATTTGTTAAGCTTGTTATGGAACCATTTATAGCCAGAGCTAGGTTTTCTGACTATGCATCTGCAACAAACACTAACCCTTGTGTTCATGCATTTCTGGGGAAGCATTTGAATTAATTCCTTGACATCCTAGTGCGCCCTAGCCTAGTGGACATGTTGGTACTCTCAACTAGCAAAAATGTCGGGTTTAAATTTTTGGTAAAAGTCAAAGTTTGAATGGTCAAAGTCAAAGGTTGACTGGTCAAATTCAAAGTCAAAGGTTGACTTCTGGTCAATTGATTTTGTGGTCAAAGTTGAAATTTTAGATTTTCTAGCTTGTTCTAATCATTGAATCTTTTGATTGAGTTTCTAACCTCTTCTTGTTAAGATGGTATCTAGTTTCAGATTGGAAGACAAGCTGGATGATGCTACAAGGATTCAAAGGTATGCACTTGTATATGCTATCTAAGCTATATAATCTAGAAAAACATGAGTATGTTTGCAGGGAAAGTACTAGAGAACTTGTCCAAGCTGTAATCTTGGATTCTGTGCATTCATAAGAACACACACACCCTCCATAGCAAGTGAGGCTTCAGATTCGCATGTATGAAGATAAAAGAAGACTGTGTATGGATTCAAGCAACCTGGTGCAGAGCCTCTCATGTACATAAAAAACGTGGTGAAAAATTCCCATGACAAAGGAAGTATATTGAAATGGTTCTTCGGAATTCTGAGATGATGGATTGCAAATCCATGGAAAAATCCCATGATGACAGATATGAAGAAGTTGAGAGACTCTGATCCAGTAGACCCGTCTATGTATTGAAAATTAATTGGCTCATTAATGTATTTGTTTTTTGCTCAGCTGGATATTTTCTTTATGGTACATTCGAGTTATGATATACAGTTGCATGGATTTATCGATTTAGATTCGACATGGAGTGCAGACAAAAGAATCAATTCTACTTTGATATGTTTCAGTTTGAGCTTTCCCACGATGTCATGGGATAGTAGGAAACATAAGTCTGTTGCACTCAACACTACATAAGTAGATTATATTGCATCTTGTAATTCTTGTATGTAAGAAGTGTGGCTTCATAAGCTGGTTTCTGGACTATTTGATCAGGTGCTAGATTCGATCGTGATATATTGTGATAATCAGAGCTGTGTGAAGCTTTCAGAGAACCTGGTGTTCCATGACAGGTCGAAGCACATTGATATCGAGTATTATTTTCTCTACGATAGAGTCCAGAGGGGAGAAGTGGTTCTCTAGTATATCTTCACAGATGAGCAGATAGAAAATATTTTGGTAAAGCCTCTGTCCAAGATGAAAAGTTTGCGTACTTAAGGGACAAGATGGTACTCATGGATATGAATTTCTTATTGGAAAAGGAAGAGATTACTCCCAGGTTGGGAGGGAACACTGATATGCTATTGATATATGGTCAGTCATTTTCCAGTTTGGAAAATGGTCCAGGTTGGGTAGTCACCTTCTAGTCCAGAAAGTGGCCCAAGATTGCTGATGGACATGAATTTTCTAGTTCACAAAATGGTCCATATTGGAAAGTCATTTTTGTAATGAAAATGGCCTGATAGATTGTTGATATACCATAGACAATTATTCCCCTTGTGGACAGTGTGGGGGAATGGTATAGGATAGTCATTCTTCTTGGCAGTCACTCTGAGTAGTGGTCAAGTAGAATGGTTTGCCTCTTTGGGTAGTCATTCTTTCGAAGTTCACAATTTTGAAGAATGGTCCATTATAGGAGGTTGGTGCAGGACTATCATTTCCATTAGGAAATGATCCAGGCATTCATTCCCTAGGGTAGACTCATTCTCTCTAGGTTGGACTGTGATTAGTGTCAGAAGAATGGCCCAATTAGGTTAATTTTCCAGGTTCAACAATCATGGACAAGCATTCCCTAGGGTAGACTCATTCTCTCTAGGTTTCACTATGATTAGTGCCGAAAGAATGGCCCAATTAGGTGAATGGTCCAAGTTCAACAATCGGGGACATGCATTCCATATGACATACTCATTATCTCTAGGTTGCACTGTGATTAGTGCCAAAGGAATGGCCCAGTTAGGTGAATGGTCCAGGATAATAAATTAGGGACAATTATTCTTCTATGCTTGGGAATAATAGTCCAGATAGCCCATGGATGATATTTTTACTTTCTGAGGGAAGATTCTCTTCCAGATCTCATAGATATGAGTGAATGAATGACCTAGATGACTTAGTTTGTATCATGATATTTTTATGTAGGTTGATATTAGATGATATGATTTCCGTGGAGAATGTATGTCTTTAGATAATAACTGTATGGTACTGTGGTGGATGTGTTCCACTGGTTAGTATCCGTGTACTACTAGGAGTGGTTGTGTACCAATGGATAATAGTTGTATACTACTATGAATAGACACATTTGTGTTCTATTGGATGGAACTTTTTTGATTGCCATAGAGACTACCACTAGTGTTGGAGATGATTTCCAGCTAGATGGATATTTAGAGTGCTGATGGACAGACATTCTCCATGCAAAAAATGATCTAGGCAGGATAGATTGCTAGTGGACAGACATCCTCCTTGTGGAGGATGGTCCAGGTTGAAATATTTTTGGTGGAAAGATATTCTCCCCGTGGAGAATGGTCCAAGTTGATAGATTGTTGATATACCACGAGCAACTATTCTTCTAGGACATATGTCCGGATTTGAAGAATGGTCCTTGTAGCGCATGGCGTGGCTTTCAACATCTATTGGAACAATGATTCTTCTAGGACATATGTCCGGATTAGAAGAATGGTCCTTATATCACTCTGTGGATTGAGTGACTTTTTCAACATCATGCCCGATTACTTAGATGGAGTATGGCTTCAAGACATGATGCAATTGATGCTATCAAATGATACTGATAGTTATGATGTTGCTCGTGAGTTGTTCTACGTGATCATGAGATAACCTGTGTGGTTATGATGATGCTAGCGATTGAATGGTCTGTTTGTGATCAAGACCATTTCCTTTAATACCTCCCTAGCTAGGAGGGAATGCTGATATTATGGTAGCTACAAGAGGTATTAACCTCTACGTGTAACCTTTGATGAGACTAGAATATTATGGGAAGTAAGAGAAACCCTAAAACATTGGATAATAACCCTAGAAGGCAAGTTGAACCAAGACAATAATTTATATTAAATTAGTATCCTCCATAAGTACAAGTCAGAACAGTTAGGTCAATTGGAAGACTATAAATAAGGGTGCTAAATCTCATTTAAAACTTACTCTCACAACTCACATAGACTAGTGGTGCACAAGTTTTGGAGTGCAACTGCAACTACTGCAACTGGGATTTTGGTCTTTGGTTATTGTTTGGACTTTCTACCTTGGTTATGGTTTGTAATCTCTGCTTGGTGCGCTAGCTTTGGAGGGAAGTATGATACCTTGGTTGGATATTGTTTCTAAGGGTTTGCTTATGGAATTATTCTATCTGTCAAGGTTAAGGTGTTCAGGGGTGGCTTCGGCCTATGGTTCGGTGACAATATTGCTATATTTTCTATGGAAAAACGAGCACATCTCTTTATTTCTAACAATTCATATAAAACAAACCTTATTCTTAAATCGTTCCATCCGGTATTCTCATCATTGAAAGCTTAATGATTATTTATCATAATTATATGTTTTTGACATGATCTATTCATGAAAATATGTATATACTTTGAACAATTCAAGTTTTACTACTACATTGAATCTACAATCTAAATTCAATTCTAAAATTTAATTTGAAGAGAAGAAACATTCAACAATATTTTATGTAGTCATTATTCAACAAATTATTATTCGCACTTTATATAGTCATTATTGAACAATATATTACTCACTTTAATTTAATGATTATTTGAAATTAAAATGAATCTATACTATTTTTCAGTATTTATTTTAATACACACACACACACACACACACACACACACACACACTGTTGGGTTGTTATATTATTCACAATGAATTTCTAGTCGAGGTGAATCGACTGACAATCCTTGGTTTTCATGTCCATTTTTGGGAATTCCTCAGTTTTCGTGTCCATTTTTGGGCGGTTTTTCGACACATGGTTTTTTGCCAATGGTTTTCGATTTCCGGTTAATGAATTAGGGTTGTTGACTAATATATTTCATTGGATTAGGGTTTTGGATGCCACTGGATCTTATATGTATATTGTATTGTAAACAATGTATGATGTGAATGTATATAGAATATGCTGGTTTTCCCGATTTGGGTTTCCAAGGGACAAATATCTGTGTAATGTGTGTATTTTCCATTGTATCTTTCCTGTTCTTTTATTGAAAATCTATTTGCAATAAAATATTGTACAAGGTTAAAATATACGCTGGTGAATATGTCTCCTTCGTCGGTGCTAGTCGACAGGACTCCAAATGAGGTATGGTCAAGTAAGAAGCCTTTGGTTGCACATCTCAAGGTATTCAACTGTGATGCATTTGTGCATGTTCCCAAGGAAAAGAGGAGCAAGTTGGACAAGAAGGTAGTCAAATGTTTTTTCATTGGATATAAAGAATGAATGAAAGGATATAAGCTCTGGGATCCTACATCAAGGAGAACAATGTACAATCGAGATGTAGTATTCAGAGAAGTCGGAGGTAAGTCCGAACCTGAAGAAGTTGTTCAGACTAAGAATTATCCTGAGACGGTGTGGTATGAACTGAGGAACAAATAAGATGATTCAATGAGTTCGACACACACATCCTTATTTTTGGATTTGTGAGAAGCAAAGATGATCATTGCATATATTCCAAGGAAGAAGGTGGGTGTTTCATATATGTAGCTTTGATTGTCGATGACATGTTGCTGATTGGAAACAACATGGATGCAATAAAGGAGGCGAAGAAGCAACCATCCTCCAAGTTTTACATGAAGGATATCAGTGCAACTAAATTCATTATGGGAATGGAGATTAAGAGAGATGGAGCCACTATAATTCCCTGGTTGAATCAAACAAAGTATATTGAAACAATTCTGAAACGTTTCAACATGCAGGATTGCAAACCAATGAAGGTTCTAATTCCTGTGGGAGAAAGGCTTACTGCTGAACAATGTCCAAAGACACATGAAGAATTATAAAGGACATGACACGTGTTCCCTATGCAAGTGATGTTGGTATTCTAATGTATGCAATGGTTTGCACTCGACCATACATTGCCCATGCAGTGGGAGTGTTGAGAAGGTACATGCCGACATCTGGAAAGGAGCATTGGATTAATGTCAAGAGAGTATTTAGGTATTTGTGTGGCAGGAAGGACTATGCTATATGCTATCAAGGAAGACCTAGAGGTGACAATGGAAAATTAAATGTACATGGCTTTGTTGATGCCGACTGGGCTAGAGATATGGATCAACGGAGGTCGACCAATGGATATGTCTTCAAGATGTTCAGTGGAGAAATAAGATGGATGAGTAAGAGACATGCGGTCGTAGCCTTGTCAACAAAAGAAGATGAATACATGGAGGTCACTCATGGAACCAAATAAGCAGTATGGCTGCAAAGGTCAAGTTCAGGAATCAATTTCGAGTAGAGAGATATGAAGGTAAGTTGCGACAGTCAAAGCACAATATTTTTGGCAAAGAAACTTGCATATCATTCGAAGATGAAGCACGTTGATGTACAATACCATTTTGTAAGAGAAGAAATAATTGCATAGGGTTGCTAATGTGGAAAAGGCATACCAATTAGCCTTAAAGGCCGAGGAAAAACAAAATTGACAATTTTCTCAAATAAATAGAGGAGTAAGGAGGGGTACATCATCTGCCTCATGGGGTGGTTTTACCTATGGAAGAGGAAAATCATCCCAAGGAGCTGAGAAATCAGAATATGCTTGAAACGATAACCCGAATCAACTATGGGGAAGAGGGTTTCAGAGGGATAGAGGTTACAATGGTGGAAGAGGAGGACCTTATGTGTGTTTTAGGTGTGTTGTAGAGGGTCATCAATCATTTGAATGCCCAAATTATAAAATGCAAGAGCCAAATCAAGGACAACAACCTATTTTAAACTTGATCCAAGCTGAGAATGAAGAAGAAGGAGATGAATCTAAAGTCCCTCCCGATATGGGGGGAATCTCATGATATGAAGATCTAAGGTGATTCTCGAAAAATGAGCAAAGGAAGAGTAGCGGAAATGAAGATTCTTGGCTCCGAAAAAATATTTTTCAAACCAGATGCACTTCTGGGGGAAAGGTATGCCAAGTTATTGTTGATGGTGGTAGTTTTGAGAGTATGGTTTTCAAAGAGATGGTAGATCAGTTGAAATTACTTTGTGAACCACATCCCCATACTTACCGAATTGCATGGTTCAGAAAATGGAATGAAGTCACCATTAATAAAAGATGTTTGATCAAGTTTTCCATTGGTAAGACTTATAAAGATGAATTTTGGTGTGATGTCATTCCGATGGATGCATGTCATTTGTTATTGGGGAGGTCAAGTGGAAATATGATAGAAAAGTCATGCATAATGGAGAAAATAATACCTACACCTTTTGGAAGGATGGATCAAAAGTCGTCTTATTTCCCCTTAAGGATGAGGGGAAATCTAATAATATGTTGTCGGAAAGAGAGCTTGTTAAGGAAATGAAATAAACATGATTCTTATATTCATTAATAGTGTAGAAAGGAGTCGGGGTATACATACCAATCCCTACTGAAGTGAACAAGATACTAGAAGAATATGTTGATGTTATCCCTAATGAACTACCTGATGGTCTTACACCAAAGAGAGATATTAAACATCACATTGATCTAATCCCATGATCTTATTTGCATAATAATGTGACCTATAGGATGAGTCCTACACAACATGCAAAGCTCAACCGACAAGTGACAAAACTTACAAAGAAAGGCTTGGTAAGAGAAAGCATGAGTCCCTATGCTGTACCAACATTGTTGACTCCCAAAAAGGATAATACATGGAGGATGTGCACATACAACATAGAAATCATTAAAATTACCATCAAATATCGATTTCCTATACCGCGCTTAGACGACATGATGGGTTTGCTAGCTAGAGCTAAATATTTTAGTAAAATTGATTTGTGAAGTGGATACCACAAGATCCAGATTCACAAAGGGGGTGAATGTAAAACTTCCTTCAAGGCCAAAGATGGATTATATGAATGGATGGTGATGCCATTCAGGTTGTCCAATGCACCTAGTACTTTCATGCGATTGATGAATACTATACTTCAACCTTATATTGGTAAATTTGTTGTCATTTATTTTGATGACATCCTAGTTTTCAATAACAAAAAACATGATCACTTGCAAAATTTAAAAATTATATTGGATGCATTGAAAAACATCAGATTTCTGCAAACTTGAAGAAATGTAGGTTCTTGCAAGAAAGTTTTGTATTTATGGGTTTTGTCATCTTAGCAGAAGGAGTCAAGATGGATAGTGAGAAGGTTAGAGTAATTTTGGAGTGGCCTAGTTTGATGAGAATAACAAAGGTAAGAAGTTTTCATGGTCTGGCCATATTTTACATAAAATTTATTCAAAATTTTTGTAGTATTGTAGCACCCATAACAGATTGCACCAAAGACAATACATTCATGTAGATCAATGAAGCTGAGGAAAGTTTTAAGTTTATGAAGAAGAAGGTAACTGAGGCACCTATATTAGCCTTACCAGATTTTGATAAAGTGTTTGAGGTAGAATCTGATGCTTTACATGTAGGCATTGGAGCTGTACTTGGCCAAGCATGTGGACCAATTGAATTTTTTATTGAAAAGTTGAATGAGGTAAGAAGAACTACTCCACATACGATGTAGAATTTTATGGAATTGTGCAAGCATTGTGACATTATTTAGTGCCGAAGGAGTTTGTGTTATTTACCGATCATATTGCATTAAAATATGTAAACACCCAAAAGAAATTGAACAATAGAGGCGAAGGTGGATTGACAAAAAGAAAGTGATGACAGTGAGGCGGAGGTGGATTGGCAACAAGCCATTCCGAGCAAGAAAAAAGAAAATATTGTGCATATTTTAGATACTAGGACCCTTCATACTCGACAAGGCCAATACAACCGATATATGGTCTAGTGGGAAGGCATAGAACCAGTAGAGAGTACATGGATTACAAAGGGGGACTTGCTAAAACTAGATCCTGTTAAGTGGCAATAGTTCGAAGACAATAACTTGTAGGAGTTGCATTCTTTTCAACCAGAGGATAATGATGCAGGGATTTATGAGGGTCATAAATTTTGACTCGGTTATCCGTTTGGGATGAAATTTTAAAGGGAGTTGCGTCTCAAAGAGTTCACTATCATGCCGATTTGATCCTTCAGATCATACTTCACTTTGAGACTTTTCCAGAGCCAAATTCCTCCATAGAAGGCCTGAAATTTGGGTTTTGGTGTTTTTACGAGAATTTTTAAATTACTAATTATTAATTATCTATTAGTTTATCCACCTATTCATAAAAGCGATTTGAAAAATAGTGTCTCTCTAGTCAGATTTTAGTTATTAGTCAGTTTTAGCGTCATGCGAGAATTTTCTAAAGTTAGCCGTTTTTTTTTTCTAAAATTAGTTGTTTTTTTTAAATTAGTTATTTTTTTTCGAAAATATCAGATATTAGTTATAAGGGTTTGAATTTCCACTGTAACAATTAGGATGGATAATAAATAAAAGAGATCTATTTTCCATTCTCATGTGTTTGCATGGTTTCTAGATCTCGTGAATGAATCAAAGTTTATTGGTTACATCATATGGTATTGGAGAAGGAAGATGGATGGGAGAGGAAGAGGAAGAGCAGGTCTTGCTCAGATGTGTAGAGATATGAAAAACCATGAAAGGAAAGTATCATATGTTACAAACGTGCTGACTAGTCCGAGAGTAATAAAAAGAGAAGTGTCTGATGAGGAGAAAGACCAAAGAGATGTAGATCAACATATAGGACATGAATAACATGAAGAAGAACAACTATAGCGCATGAATTTTGAAGAAAGGATGATAAGGGCTCTAGAAGGGAGAAATGATGGGATCAAATGGAAGTTTTAGAATATGCAGGGAGTCTTAAAACAAAGTAATTAATAGATTGGTTGAATGCCATGAATTTTTTTTTTGAATGGAATCTTATGACAGAGGAAAAGAAGGTGAAATTTGCATGCACCAAGTTGAAGGTTCATGCCATGATCTTGTGGGATCATGTGCAGAAAGATAGAAAAAAAAAGGAAAAGATAAAATTAGGACCTGAAATAATATGGAAAATAAATTGCGAAAAAAAATTCTGGCTTTGGCCTATGCCCAAACCCTTTTTCGTAGATTTCAGAACTTGAAGCAAAACCTGTCCACTATGGAGGAACTCACAAATGAGTTTTATCAGTTGTACATTCATGTGGATCACTAGGAAACTGATGAGAAACTGGCTACAAGGCATGCAATTTTTTTAATATTTTCTATTGAAGATGAAATGACCATGCATAGGGTTTGAAGCATGGAAGGGGCATACCAATTAGCCTTAAAGGTTGGGGAAAAAAAAAATTGACAATTTTCTCAAAGGAATATAGGAGCAAGGAGGGGTACATCATCTGCCTCACGGGGTGGTTTTAAGTATGGAAGAGGTTAATCATCCCAAGGAGTTGAGAAAGCAAAAGATACTTGACAAGGTAACCATAATCAACCATGAGAAAGAGGGTTTCATAGGGGTAGAGGTTACATTAGTGGAATAAGAGGAACTTATGTGTGTTTTAAGTGTGGTGTAGAGGGTCATCGAGCATTTGAATTCCCAAATTATAACATGCAAGAGCTGAAGCAATGAAATAATCCTAGTTTAAACTTGGTCCAAGTTGAGAATGAAGAAGAAGGAGGTGAATCTGAAGTCCCTTCCGATATGGGGGAGAATCTCACGATACAGAGGTCAATGGTGATTCTCAAAAAAGAGCAATTGCAAAGTAGCGACAATGAAGATTCTTGGCTTCGGACAAATTATTTTTGAACCATATGCACTTTTGGGGGAAAGCTATGTCAAGTTATTGTTGATAGTGGAAGTTGTGAGAATATGGTGTCCAAAGCGATGGTAGATAAGTTGAAATTATGATGTGAAACTGTAGATTTTAACCTTGTACAATTATTCATTGCAAATAGATTTTCAATAAAAGAACAAAAAATATACAATGGAAAATACACACATTACACAAATATTTTTCTTCTGGAAAGCCAAACCGGGAAAACCAACATATTCTATATTCATATTCTCATACGTTGTTTACAATAAAACATACATGTAGGATCCAAAAATATAATACAATAACCCGTATTAGTCAACAACCCTAATTCCTTAACCGGAAATAGAAAACGATCGACAAAAACCATGTGTCGAAAACTGCCTAAAAACGGATGCAAAAACTGCCAATTTTTTTCGGGAGCACTGCCCTCGAACCCCCGTGCACGGGGGATATCGGCCCCCTGTTCCCTCTGGATAGGGGGGATACACCCCCCTATGAACCCTTGTAAAAGGGCCTGCTCCACCCTGCTCTAACCCACGATGCAAACAATATACCACATACCCAACAAAAACACATCCCCATCCTTACTGAATTGCATGGTTCAAAAAAGGGAATGAAGTCACCATTAATAAAGGATGTTTGATCAAGTTTTCCATCGTAAGACTTATAAAGATGAATTCTAGTGTGATGTCATCCCTATGGATGCATGTCATATGTTATTGGGGAGGCCTTGGAAATATGACAGAAAAGTCATGCATAATGGATAAAAGAATACCTACACCTTTTGGAAGGATGGATGGAAAGTTGTCTTATTTCCCCTTAAGGATGAGGGGAAAGCTGAGAATATGTTGTCGGAAAGAGAGATTATTAAGGAAACAAAGGAAACATGATTTTTCTATGCATTAATAGTGAAAAAAGGAGCCCAGGACAACATGCCAATCCCTACTGAAGTGTCCAAGATACTAGAAGAATATGTTGATGTTATCCCTAATGAACTACCTGATGGTCTTCGACCAAAGAGGGATATTCAACATCTCATTGATCTAATATCAGGATCATCTTTGCATAATCAAGTCGTTTATAGGATGATTCCTATAGAACATGCAAAGATCAACTCGCAAGTGACAGAACTTATAAAGAAATTTGTGGGAAGAGAAATCATGAGTCCCTGTGCTGTACCAACATTGTTGACTCCAAAAAAGGATAATACGTGGAGGATGTGAAAACATAGCAGATCAATAAATAAAATTACCATCAAATATCAGTTTCCTATATCACGCTTAGACGACATGATGATTGTGCTAGCCTGAGCTAAATATTTTAGTAAAATTGATTTGCGAAGTGGATACCACCAGATTCGTATTCACGAAGGGGATGCATGGAAAACTGCCTTCAAGACCAGGGATGGAATATATGAATGGATAGTGATGCCATTCAGGATTTCCAATGCACCTAGTACTTTCATGTGGTTGATGAGTATTGTGCTTCAACCTTATATTGATAATTGTTTTGTCGTTTATTTTGATGACATCCTAGTTTTTAGTAACAACAAAGAAGATCACTTGCAATATTTACAAATTATATTGGATGCGTTGAGAAAACATCAACTTTATGAAAACTTGAAGTAATGTAGGTTCTTGCAAGAAAGTTTGGTATTTATGTTTTTTTTTTTTATCTTAGCATAAGGAGTCAAGATGGATTCATAGAAGGTCCAATCAATTTTGAGGTGGCCTAGTCCCAAGAGCATAACATAGGTAAGAAGTTTTCATGGGTTTGCCACCTTTTACCGAAAAATAATTCAAAATTTTAGCAGTATTGTAGCAACCATAATAGATTGCACCAAAGAAAAGACATTCATGTGGACCAATGAATGTGAGGAAAGTTTTAAGTTTCTAAAGAAGAAGGTAACTGAGGCACCTATGTTAGCCTTACCAGTTTTTTATAAATTTTTTGAGGTAGACTGTGATGATTCACATGTAGGCATTGGAGTTGTACTTAGTCAAGTAGGTAGACCAATTGCAGTTTTTAGTGAAAATTTGAATGAGTTAAGAGAGAACTACTCCACATATGATGTAGAATTTTATGGAATTGTGCAAGCATTGAGACCTTGGAGGCATTATCTAGTGCTGAAGGAGTTTGTGTTATTTACTGATCATATTGCATTAAAATATGTAAACACCCCAAAAGAAATGAACAATAGACATGCAAAATGGGTCTCTTTATTACAAGGATACACCTTCATCATGAAGCACAAATCAGAACAATATAATCAAGTTGGATATGATTTGATTCGACAGACTGTGCTTTTGACAACCATGGAAAATCAAGTAATTGGGTTTGTTGCATTAAAGGATCTCTATGCATATGAAAATGATTTTTAGGAGATTGTGGAATAGTTGAAGAATCTCGTTGCTTGGAACATGGATCTTATTCAAGGTGAATATTTTAAACAATATGGATACCTCTTCAAAGGAAAACAACTAGCATTCCAATTGGTTCTATGAGAGAAAATATTATCAGAGAATTTCACAGTAGTGGTTTGGCAGGACATTTTGGAAAGGATAAGACACTAGCCTTAATCGAAGATAAGTATTACTGGATGAAGATAAAAAATGATATAACCAGGTATGTGGAATAATGTATGATTTGTCAAATGGATAAAGGACACTCATAGAACATGGGGTTGTATATGCCATTACTAGTTCCCACAGACCCATGGATAGATTTGAGCATGGAATTTG
>SNQJ01S0202050.1:0-16802 GCA_010110895.2 Picea sitchensis | reverse complement strand
ATGTTGGCCAAGTATCACTTTTGAATCTTGATTTTGAGGCGGTTCTGCTAGACAATATTTATTCTGTTCTATCTCCCAAGTTTTGGCCCTTCTGGGTATGAAACTTTCTTTTAGGTAGTTCTCTGATATTTCTTCTCTACAATGCCACAGGTCTGATCAAAATTGGATTTGCCAAGTGGAATTTACGGTAACTTCCTCACAACTTGCCGATTTTTGGCCTTTCCAGGAGATCTCACTTGTATAGCATTCCCCGCACAAAATAATTGATATCAAATTCTAAAACTCGCACCCAAAATACTAAAGACTGTCCATGATCCAATGAAACAAGTCCCACTCAATTTGGATACTCTAGCAAGAAGTTACGATTGTTTTACCTGGAACACCTTCTTGAGACTAGTCAATAGGACTAGTCAGATACCCTATCTTACACAAGGTGTATCTACAAATTTAAGATGAACCAGAAGCTGAACTTTTTACCAAAGATACCTTACTAATTTTTGTAAATGGCCGCCGGAGTTTAGGGTCTGAAACATTACAGAAATTTTTTTATAGCAAAAATTCCGCAATGACTCATTGCAGGATGATTCCAGAACCCTATCTTGTACAGGCTGTATCTCCAAATGTATAAGGCCTCATGAGCTGAATTTTTAACCCAACGTACCTTGATCCGTCTAATAAATATCCTCCAAGCCGTTCCTTCTGAAACATTGTAGAAAAAAAGTTATAGCACAAATGCCACGGTGTCTCAGATGTAGCAACGAAACCCCAAGACCTTGAGCTCTGAAACCACATGTTAAGAACCAAACATCAATATAGCATAGAAAAACCTCATGAAAGTACTCAACGCCTTGAAAAAGAGATAATTTCAGATAATAAGCCTCTTCGAGGGGGCAACCTCCTTTTACCCCACTTAAAATTTCAAGTACAAGATGATTCAAAATGAAAATGTCTCCTTTGTATATATAGGAGACTAGGAGGTATAATTACAACTAATGACCTAAAGCCGACATAAATAAAATAACATTACTAATATAATATGCCCCAATTAAGGGGTAATGAGCCAATATTAGGGCTTAACATCCATTATGTCACAACCTCAGTCAATGAACGGATGATATGTCCTTTCTCTCTCTGTGACTCACTTGATCATTTCACATATCAATGTCCTACGATTATTAAATACACGTGTCGTCAAATGGACCTTATTCAAAATCCTCCAACCACCCCACTTTCGGTGATACAAGTGATTCCCCCTATTCCATCTCCAGATACTTCCCACATCACATCCCCTGAACTTGAGTCACTTCTGACCCCTCCATGGTTCATGGACAGACTATCTAAGGATTTTCCCCCAAATCCCCCCAATTCTCTGGTTCATTTCCCTCAGGAAATTTTATCCCCAACCATAGTCTACAACCCACAATGTCTAGACATTTGGTTTATGTCAAGCACACCATCGCACCATCTTTGTGATACCCCCTCTACATCTTCACCCCCTGAAGATAATCACACGGTGACAGTCACCAATGTTCCTTCCTCGGATCCCCTATATTCGCGCATTTTCCCTACAATGAAGATATCCTTGAAGAACTGTTGGCACAGGGGTAGACCCAGGGTTCAACTCAAAGAGTGCATCAACAAGCCCTAACTACTGGCCCTTTCGGGTACACCTGCGAAGCAGATGCAGTCTCACCCGAAACAACTATGGGGGGCTTGCAGGACATAGATGTCTACAACCAAGGGGAATATCAAGTGGATCGAATACTAGAACAATACAACATGCATATATCACTTATCAGCTTAGATCTATTCCACACATCTATCAGATCTACCACAACAATGCAATAACAGTATATCAAGGCAAAATAACACAACATCAATCACACACACAAGACATATATAGGTGGTTCACCCTCTCTCTAGGGCTACGTCCACAGAACTGTGCTTTATAATGTATTAAGATGAAAGCATACAGTTTTGATATGCGCTCTTAATTACCAGATATTCCTTCTTCTTCTCTCTATCTCTCCCCTCCCTGCGCACCCAGATGCAGGGTTGATCTTCGCACCCAGCTGAAGATCTTACAATACCAGAAAGATCTCCCTCTTAGATCTTCTCTCTCACACAATGTTACCCACTCGATCACACAATGACAAAGACAACAACATAACACCAACTAGATCGAACCTCCTTCCCTCATGTAGGTTCTTATTTGTACATTACAATATCTCACCGACATCCTTAGGCTGAAACCTAGGTGTCAAAACCCTAGATACCAAAACCCTAGGTGTCTAAAACCCTAGTTCAACTTGACCCATGTTTTTAGGGCTTCGCCAACCTGTCTTTCCTTCCTTCTCGTGCGGTGCTCCAAAGCATCTAAGGGTGGCTTTTTCCGCCTTCTAAACTGTCCACGATCCTTCTTCCTTGCTTACCTGTCATCCTCGATCTCCTCGTCCAACGACTTTCTTTCTCGGACTTCGCTCCGTCTTTTCTGCTATTTTTCTCACTTCAACCCAGTAACCGTCACTATGTCTTCCGCGCAGTTTGCATTCTGCTTTTTTGTTAATGTTTATGCTATTATTAGAGTTCTTTGCATTTCAATAGATAACAATAGCATAATATAGGATCACTGAGAAATACACAATCACAGGAGACACATCATTTATCCTGGGAAACCCTCATGGGGCAGAAAACCCAACAAAACTTCCTTATTATAGATAGACAATACAATGCCAAGAGACAACTCAAACAAGTATAAAAAGTCCTCTCCCAAAGATGTGCCTCTCTCTCTCTCTCTCTCTTCTCCAACTGCAGCTTTGAAACTTGTCTCTCAAATGAACAAGTGCGTGTGTGTCTAACTGAGGCGCTAGCCTCCTTATTTATACAACATTGGCACATGTGGAGGTGTCTTTTCACTGGCAGGGCTGACTTCTCCTTCTGGGTGGTTATAACCACGTTTAGTATATTCTGGGGCCGACTTCTTCTTCTGCCTATTACAATTATATTTTGACCAATCCGCAAAAGGGGATTTGGTCCTTTACAATATCCGACATGATCAATCCACAATGGGGATTGATCCAATGAATAATATAACAATAATAAATAGAATACACTTTGTAGTTACACTATTTCAACACTCCCCCTTAACAAGAAGAGTATTCTATAACAACATCAGGCGAGAGAGAGGACTGCATCATTAACAACATCAAGAGGACAACATCATCAATATCATCTTGGAACACTGATTGGCATATCTATAAATCATTGGAAGTTTTCTTCATCGGTAGCATCGTCATTCTCAAAAGAATGCAATCATCATCTCAACGTCTTGCTTTACGTCACATCACAGAACGAGGCTGGTTCATCATCATAATATTGGACTAGCTTTATGTCACAACTGTCAAGCTAGAAGCACAGTACTCACGTTTCTTTATGCCACAACAATCAAGCTGGAAGCAAGATACTCATCTTGCTTTACATCACAACAATCAAGCCGTAAGCAAGATACTAGACTGGCTTTATGTCACAGCTATCAAGCTAGAAGCACAGTGCTAGTCTCATCTCATTGTCTTGCTTTACGTCACAACAATCAAGTTAGAAGCAAGATACTAGACTGGCTTTACATCACAGCTCTCAAGCTGGAAGCACAATACTAGTCTCATCTCAATGTCTTTCTTTACGTCACATCACTCAAGCTGGAACAAGATACTAGACTGGCTTTACATCACAGCTCTCAAGCTGGAAGCACAGTACTAGTCTCATCTCAACGTCTTGATTTACGTCACATCACTCAAGCTGGAAGCAAGATACAAGACTGGCTTTACGTCACAACTCTCATCTCAATGTCTTGCTTTATGTCACAACACTCAAGCTGGAAGCAAGATACTAGACTGGCTTTATGTCACAACTCTCAAGTTGGAAGCACAGTACTAGTCTCATCTCAACGCCTTGCTTTACGTCACAACACTCAAGATGGAAGCAAGATACTAGACTGGCTTTACGTCACAACTCTCAAGTTGGAAGCACAGTACTAGTCTCATCTCAACGTCTTACTTTACGTCACAACACTCAAGATGGAAGCAAGATACTAGACTGGCTTAAGTCACAGGTCTCAAGCAAGAAGCACAGTACTAGTCACATCACAATGGATACTCCCTCTTTCGAGGAAGGTCCTTTCGGACTATACCAAGCTTATCTCAAAAGTGCTCAAACTTTACATGAGATAGAGGCTTGGTCAACACATCAACAACCTGTTCATCCATGCTAACGTACTGGAGCTTTATGGCTCCCCTCTGCACCATGTCACAGATGTAATGCTATCGAATCTCTATGTGTTTCGACCTGTCATGGAATACAAGATTCTCCGTGTTACACCTCAAAATTACTCACTTCGATAGTGTCGCAAGTGTCGCCATTACAAGTGTTGTAAGTGTCGCATCTTGTCCGCAAGTGTTTCATCTTGAATACAAGTGTTGCAAGTGTCACAAACATCATACTGCCATATTTCCCATGTCATGCCTCTAACGACATCCCAAAGACACTTAAGACACCTCAAAGGCTAGTTTGGAAGAAGAGAAATCAGTTGACAGGGAGTACAAACTTTTTGCCATTGAAAGAACCACTAAAAAAATGAATTTTGGAAAGGAGCGCTCCCCTACCCATTGTCAGGGAGTGCTGGCACTCCCTGAGCCTCTTTGAGGGAGTGTTTGAGCGCTCCGTGCACCCTTTTGGGGGAGCACTACCATTTTTTGAGAAAATTTTGGGTTTGTTGAGGCAAATTAGGGAAGAATCCCTCAATTCTTGAAGGTGGTTGGATTCAAATAGATGGTTAATGCATGATCTTAGGGAATATCCTCAACTGAAGGAGAGGAATCCTCAACTTATCCCGAAGATATCTCAAGTGGTTGGACCTCTGCAAGGGCTATGATGGTTCCACTTCATCTTAGCTGCAAGGGCTATGATGGTTCTGATCGAAGTGTATCTGGCTATAGGAGCGAATGTCTCTTCATAGTCAATGCCTTCTTTTTGAGAAAAGCCACGAGCTACAAATCTTGCTTTATACTTCTCAATGCTTCCATCAACAACATGTTTTATTTTGAAGAGCCATTTGGATGATGCCACATCCTTGCTATTCGGTATGGGAACTATTTCCCATACATTGTTCGTTATTATGGATTGGTATTCTTCTGTCATGGCATCTGCCCATTGTTTCTTCTAAATGGCTTCTTCAAAGCAAGTAGGCTCTTTCTCTAGGATATCACACATCAAAGCCATATAACTGGAGAATGGCTTAGGTCTCTTCACCTGTCTCGTGGTTCCTTTGGGAACTCCATACTTCTCTCCATCTTGAATAAGCTCTCTTGCCCAAGCAAGATTTATTTTATGGGAGATCGTCATATGAGGAGGTTCTTGAAATTCTACTATGTCATGATCTTCTAGAATTTCCTCATCAGGGGAAGTTATGACTTCCCTCACCGGTTCTGTAGCTCTGGGAACCTCCCTCACTGATTCTGCAATTCTGGGGATTACGGGTTCCTCTTCATATACTTCTTCAAGCTGGCATCTTCTCGATTTCTTGAGTGATGCATCTTCATCTTCATCTTCATCCTCTCTTTTATTTTGAAAATAATTTGCATGAATGAAATATTATTGGCAAGATAACATACATCAATAGTGAAAATTTTCCAGTCACCAGATGATCCTATAAATTATAGGGTTATAACAGCGGCTCCACCTGGGGATGTTACTCTCCTTGTGAAGTGCCAAGAACCTTCTTTCTGATGTCTGCAAAGGTTTTCCTCCATTTTCTTTATAGTTTCTATCTGTTTTTTGTTTTTATTTTGGAAACTTGGTGGCATTTATCGGTGGATTAGGGCCTTCGCTGCGGGCTTCAATCATCTGATCAATGTCACCCACACAAAACCTGAATGAAAAGGGAAATGGTATATACAATGAAAAATGGATTCATGATATCTCTATTGGGGAGGCAAGTAATGCTTCAACATCCTGCCATTTACCGGTTCGCCTGGCAGGTCTGTCCCATCACTGTTTTTGAGCAAAAATGCATTATTTCCTCTAAACGCCTTAATGGTGTAAGGTCCTTTCCATAAGCTATCAAATTTTCCGTGCTTACCCTTATTCTCATTTCTAGAATCCCATTTGAGAACCAAATCGCCTAACTCAAAATCATCTTCTTTAGTCCTTCTATCAAAAAACTTTTTGATGTTCTCCTGGATGACACGAGTCTTGTTGTATACCTCTTCTCTGGACTGCATTATATTAATCATTTGATTTATCCTCCATTGAACATCATTTGTTTCTACTTGCGCTTCCTGCAATAGTTTCATGACAGGGACTCTTAATGAAAGGGGAAAAACTGCTTCAGTGCAATATACCAATTGGTATGGAGACATAGCAATTTCTCTTTTGGTTCTTATTTTGTCAGCCCAGAGTGTGAAAACCAACTTATTATGCGATGATTTTTTATTTTCTTGAAGTGTTTTCCTGAGAATGTTGACCAGACTTTTGTTTGAAGACTCGACTAGCCCATTTCTTTGCGGATAATAAGTTGTTGAGTGTCCTAGAGTAATGTGATATTGACTACAAAAATCTATGAGCCTTTTGGATCTGAAAGCTGCTGCGTTGTCAGCTATAATTTTTCTGGGGCATCCAAAATGAGACAAGATGTTAGTTTCTAAAAACTTGATGATAACAGAGTCAATAGCTTGCCTGCATGGCACAACCTCGATCAACTTGGTGAAGTAGTCTGTGGCCGTGAGGATCCACTTGTGTTGGCCTGAGGAGGATGGATGTATTTCACCAATGAAGTCTAAACCCCATTGTTGGAAAGGAGCTTCAACTAAGATAGGTTTCATAGGGAGTGGAAAAAGCTTCCTTTTACCTTCAAAAATTTGGCACTTGTGGCAAGAAGTAACCTTCTGGTGGACATCAACAAACAAAGTAGGCCAGTAAAAACCAGATCTCAGAATCTTGTTAGCTGTGGTCTTCCAGCTCAGGTGCCCACCACAGTCTCTTGCATGAAAATCTTGAAGAACTTTGTCAGCTTTGTCTTTTAACATACAATTAAGCAAGATACCACTAGGGTCTTTCCAATAGAGATTACCTTCTAGAATACAAAATTTCAATGCTTTCAATTTAATAAATCTGGCTTTGGTCTTAGTCAAACCAGGAGGAGCTTGTAAATTTTGGAGTACAAAAATGAGGTTTGCGTACCAAGGGGAGTTTAAGAATACCTCTTTTACATTTGGAGTCGCCTACTCTTCCGGTTCATCAACTGCAGCCAAAAAATTAATATCTAGAGCATGAAAATTAGACTCAACCATTAATTTGGCCAAACCTTGTCCTTTGATCAATTTAGTAGGTTTTATTTCAATGTCGTATTCCAGAATAACTGCAATCCATTTTCCTCTTCTACCATCTGGATTATCCTGGGTCAGGATATCCTTAACCACTGCATTTGGAACGTATGCAATCGTGTGAGAATGAAGAATATAGACTCTGAAGTCCTTTATGGTTTTTACCAGAGCGAAATCTTGCTTCTCCATTATGTTATAGTTCAAAGCAACATCTCTCAAGGATTTGCTGAAAAACGCTATGGGTTGTTCGTACCCTTCATTGTTTTTCTGCAACAACACAACTGCTATGGTGTGTTCAAATGCAAAAGAGAAAAGATAAAAGTCTTTGGTGTAATCTGGGTTGATCAGAACTGGGGCTTGGGTGAGTGCACATTTCACTTGCTCAAATGACCGTTTGGATTCAATGTTCCATTTGATTTTTGTGTATTTTTTCAACATATTAGTGATGTTCCTGAGAAGTTCGGCCAGGTTTGGTATGAACCTTCTAAGGAAATTTATTTTGCCAATGAATGATTGTAGTTCTTTGATGTTCCCAGGGTGTTCCACTTTCTGGATGGATTTTATCCTGCTGGGATCTATTTTAATTCTGTTTTTCGAGATTATGTGTCCCAGTAGTTTGCCTTCCTCTAAACCGAAAAGGCTTTTCTTAGGATTCAATGAAATCCCGAATTTCCTGCACTTCTCGAACACGCGTCTGAGGTGTAGCAAGTGTTCCTCGTCAGATTTGGAGTAAACAGTCACATCATCCAGATAAATGACTATAAATCTCCCCGTTTCGTCCACAAAATCAATATCCATTTCTCTTTGGAAAGTGGCACCAACATTCATCAAACCAAAAGGCATCTTCACATACATGAAGGTTCCCCAAGGTGTAGTGAATGCGGTTTTCTCTTGGTCTTTTGGGTGGACAAGGACTTGGTTGTAGCCCGAGAAACCATCTAGTAAGGAGATCCTACTGGCCCCAACCACCTTTTGCAAAATGTGGTCCATTTTGGGAAGAGGGTAATTGTCTTTAATAGAGACTTTGTTCATATTCCTGAAATCTATGCAAAGTCTAATCTCACCAATTTTCTTCCTGGTAGGAACTAGGTTAGAAACCCATTTGGATAATCTCAAGGTGACTATGATTTTTTCATCATACATCTTTTTGATTTCTTTCTCTATCAGGGGAAGTAACTTAGGATTTATTCTCCTAAGTTTCTGCCTGAAAGGTTTGTGTTCTTCTTTTATGGGAATCCGATGTTGTATGATACTTGTGTCACAGGATTTTAAGTCCTCATAACCCCAGGCAAAAACATCCACATATTCCTTAAAAAGTTCAATGTATTTGTGTTTTTTCTCAGGGGGTATAGATTTAGAAAGTTTTATCAACTTGGGTTTTTCTTCTGTTCCTATGTTGCACTCTTCGACCTCTTTACCACTAGCTTCAATTTTTGGTTTTTTGGCTACATCGTTAAAATCGAACAAGTCTTCTAGCGGAACTAGACCTCTAGGTAACACATTACTTTTCAACTATAGAATACCAGAATCTATCTCATTTTCATTCAATTCATCTGCATCTACTTTACTTTCATTGATCTTTTTGGAATCTACATTATGTACACTAACACTTTCAGAAGCAGATTTATTTACAATCTCATCATCATTTTCTAAATCTATGTTTGTACATTCGAAATCATTCTTACATTGTAGGAAGTCTTCAATTTGATCATCATTTCAAAATACCTGCCAGTATCTGATGTTGCTAGGAAGGGTTGGTCTGCACTTCACCTCCACTGTGTACTTGCGAGTGGGACGAAAAGGAATTTTACAGGTAGCTGTTGATGTAGCCAACCCGTCTTCCAGTATGTTTTATCCCCTAGGCATTACCTGCAAGTCGATTTCAGTAAAGCATTGAAGAGCATCCACAACAACATTCCTATAAGCCCTAAGTCTAGGGTGTTTAGCTGCATACTCACCTTTGATTTGTTTGATAATCAGTTCAGAATCACCCCTTACCATGCTCTGTTTGGCACCAACTTTCCTTAGTAGTTTCAGGCCGAGCATCATAGCCTCGTACTCAGCTACATTGTTAGTGCATTGGAAATTCCGTTTGTAAGAATGACTCTCGGAATACCTTGATCTGTGATTATGCAACCAACTCCAGCTCCAGCTCCAACTCCTTCTTTACTCACAACACCATCGAAATCCATGCTCCAAAAATTGGCTGCCAGTTCCTCACTTTCCACCATTTCAGTCTCTCTTGCCTCAATGATCACTTTATCTTCTTTTGAATCATGTATATCATCTTCCAACTGAGCGATTTGTTTTTCCAAATCACCATCATTGTACAGGATGAAAGAATCCAGATCATAGTGTGCAGAGTATAATGGATAGTTATGCGGATTTTCCTGACTATTGACCATATACTTCATCAAGGTCTCTCTATACAGTCTCCTCTGTTGTCTGAATATTGGGATGGTGGCGTAGGACATATCTAGCTGCAGGGCTCCTTTCATCTTAGCTCCCCATGATCTTGACAGTAACATACCATATTTAGGGGGAATATCTGCAACTACTATATCCATTACCATACTCTTTGTTGGGATTTGAGCTAATGTAATGCATAAGTCTTTGATCAGGCCTATACATTTAACCTTGTTGGAGTCGAAAGAATGCAAATCTTTGTAGGGTCTGGTGACCTCGAGTGCCAACTTTTCCATCACGACTTTGGGCATTAGGTTGTGAGAGGCACCCAAATCCAGCATAGCGTTGTGTAATATTAGATCATGGGTGTTTAGGCTGATGTAAAAAGGGGCCACGACACCATTATCAGTTTGACCATCAATTCCAGGACCAAACAAGAGCTCTGGTCGGTCATCAACAAGATTTACTATGTCAGAGTGATTTACAGATCCAACATTCAAATCCTTAGTACCTATTTCGGGTTTGATGCTTAAAGCTTTAATCACCTGAGACCTGTAAGCGTTCTTGTTCATCAAATCAAAGAGGGGAATGGGAATCTTCAATTTAGCTAGTTCCCCTTCAAGGATGAAAGTAGTGGAAGATTTGCTTAGGATATGTAACTCTGGTTTATCTATCGGAGCTCTGTGACCAAGTGCCCTTGGTTGACTGGTTGATGAAACTTTAGTTTGATTTGCTCTTTGCAGTATTTCTGGAGTCTTTTGTGTATGAGGTTCAACATTGTTTCTCTCAAGGACTTTCTTGGGAGGGTTTTCTGAGGCTTTCTTGGTTTCAGCATTCTTCTTCGAAGATTTCTCGTTTGCCTTCTTTCTCCTCAGGTTATACTTCCTATGAACCTCCATTATAGAGTTCTCAAAGGCCTGCTATTCTGTTTCCTCAACTTCCTCATTGACCTCTGTTTGTGAAAGGAGAAACATCTCGTGCTCTTCCTGGGTGAGGAAAATGGATTCATGATCGTGATCACGATCACCCATGAGGTTTATATGAGTGTTATCAAACTCCTCGATTACCTCCCCATCATCGACATAATTATCCTAGAGGGGTGGTCCGATCTGCTGATCAGGCCCCCTCTGCTCTCTTTGATCTCTAGGATCTCTTTGCATGATCTAGGGTGGATTTCTTCTGAAGTTTGGGTTTCACATTTGAGGAGCGGCTTGGTTCTCCCTAGGTGGGTTTCTGTCAGCTACAATGAGTCTCTCCATCATTTTATCCATAGCTCTGGCTAGAGAATCTAGTTTGGCATCTAATGAGGAAGTAGAAGGTTCTTCTTTGATAGTGACCCTCCTTTCTGTTTTTTGCATGGCCCTTCTAGCCAAAAGATTTGCTTCTACACCGACGACACTTTTTTGCATGTCTTCCAGAGTTGCAACATTTCTCTCCCTTAGCTGATAAGACATGTCTACGTCAAATCCATGGGGCAATTTTATTAATGCCAAACCTTGTGGTGGTTTGATATCAACTAGAATTGCATTGTACAGATTGTTGAAATGAGTGCAATAATATTACACTGTCTCTCCTTGGTTCCGTTTGATGTTCTCATATTCTGATAGGATTTGGAGGGGATTTTTCTTCACCTCCCACCTCTCAAGGAAATCTCGATGAAAAACAACAATGCCAGTTATGGTAGCAACATGTAAGGCCTTGAATCATTTTTTCACATCTCCAGTCAAACTCTGTGCAAATAGTCTCATTTTCACATCAGCTTCATCCACTTCCTATAAATCAAAATAATCGTTCATTTTGTCAACATGTTGTTGTGCATTTAGAGGACCAGTACTATCAAACTGAGGGAGTCTGGTTTGATAATCTTGAGGCATGTCATGTAAAGGGGCAACCAACACCAATGGAGCATATCTTTCTGTCATGATTGGTGGAGGAGGATGAACCACAACCTGTGTGATAGGAGAGGTAGTGACTGAATCTGTAGAAGATGAAGGGCTGGGAGGAATGGAGTGACCTGGTTTCGGTTTAACAGAAACTGCAACAATAGTTAAAACAGGAAGCTTGACTGACTGCTGAAGGTGGGGTTTGTATAAGGCTTGACCAAGATTCACAACTAGGTCTTCAAGCTTATCAGATTAAGGGAGAAAACATTGATCAACTTCAGCTTTGGGAGATAGTATTTCAGGGGTCTTGGGCTCCTGGGCCGAAAGATGGTTTGATCTAAAACTGTTTCACTGACAAAACTGTCAGATTTTGTCCTGAAAAGGCTTTATTGAAAAGATATATCAAACTCGAGATCTTGAAGAGCAACTATCTTCTCTAGGAGAGAAGGGGACCTTAGAAGTGGGTTGTGACTCCTGAAAACCTCTGCAATGTTTTTCTTCCTGAGTAATTCTTTGGGATTGTCTATTACTATTACAGGCTCTGGGTCTGGATGAGATCTAGTGAAAACTCTTTTAGGAGCCAGAATGTTGATGATGATTTTTATTTTTATTTTTAGGAATCTTTAACTAACATACACAAACTTTAACAACCTCTGAACCTTATCTCTATATGAATTTAGGGTTTGTGATTAGTTCAGAAATAAAGTTTCCTTTATCTTAGGGGAAAGAAAACAAGGGATGGAAAGTCTATTCAGTCCCCAGTATGGTCGCCAATTATGTTATCACTCTGTAAATTCCCAGAGGTTGTTGGAAAACAAAAGAAACTTACCAGAGGTAACTTTATCCAACTATTTCGAAACTGAGATCTAGCCCTGCCAGTTTCAGAGAGGGATCTCTCTGTAAGATTTAACTTTGTTTTAAATTCATATATTAGGCTAGTTAAAATACGTAGAACTGAGTCATTTGTTTTTATAAAATGGCTGAAAGGTTTTACGCATTCATTGGGCTATGGGGTCTTTTTTATAAAGGTAGAGATAAGAGAACATATGTAAATATTCTTTTCATAGGGCAGGATAATGCAACTATTGGATTCTTTAGAAATAAAATGATGGACAACAGAAAAAATGCGATATTGATTTATTATAACCAAGAAGCATTTAAGAATTTCTTGACTACAACATAAGAAGAAAAACACTTAGATCTTTAAAATCTAGGAACAAAGTACGCAAAGGAAAATTCTGCAACTTTAATTCCTTTTAAATGATCAGGTTAGAAAACAAGATGATAACTAAGAGAGATACACATTCAACTGAGAATAGAAAACTTCACCAACAAATGACACGCATGAATCTTGTGAAACGTCTCTTTATATTACTGGAATATCTCTTGATAAAAATTACAGTGCTTACAGCTTGCTGGGGCGTAAAATCAACCCTCACTACTTCAAAGTTTGAAGTATTTATCACAAAAATTACAAAGGACCCTGTCATTAACTGATCAGGACGTGGCATATTCTAAATCTAACTAACTAGATAACATGATGCAAAAGTGTAGGAACTGATGATGATTTGTTGTATCCGTCATGCTGATTTTGGGGAAGGCCGTTGGTGAGTCATTCACGTGGAATTTACTGTTCTACCTGCTGAGTTGGACTGTACACCTCATCCCTCATTCGATCAAAGTGCACAACTCCTCCTATCTTTGCTGACTGGGAATGGTGACTTTGAGCAGTCTTTGGTAGATTTCATCCATTTCTGTATATTTAGCAAAAGTAGGATTGATGATGAAAATATATTTGATCTCGTGTTGAATACTGAGTTTCAACTACAAAGTCTCTAGGAACGCCTTGCCTGTGATGCTAGCCTGTATACCGGAAAACTTGGAACTGTCCTTGGCCACTGTGGCGATCTTCTGCTTGTAGTCAGGGAGGGTCATCAACTTGTCTTTTAGAACCAACAAACCAGGAAGACCTTTCTTCTGTGATGTCTCAATCTTGTTGAAAAATCTTTGGACCTCGATATCCATGTTCTGAGATTTCTCCTCCAGCTGCATCATCAATCTTCTTTTGGTCAAAACTCTTTTGACTTCGAGGATAGTTTATGTTCTGTCCTCAATTTTCAAGTCTTCCATCTCTTCCTTAGTCTTTGAATTAAGAAACTTAATGATTTCATTAGCTTCAATGGGAATTTCACCTAGTTCTCCTTTTATCTTGTCAATGGCCATCCTGCTCCTCAACACCAGTTCATGCTGCTCGAACATGATTTGCACCATGGGCCATATTTTGTTTATGGATTTGGAGATATCTGTCCAAATATTTTCCTTAGCCTCTGCTAATGTTTTGCCTCCCATGATTTGTTTCTGAAGCTGTTGTATTTCATGCTTGAGTTTTTTTGACGCTTGCCTATCAATATTGTAGCTTCCTGGTAGGAAGATTTAAGCTCCTGGAGGTTTTCAACCTCCTTTTTCAGTCTGTTGATCTTTGTTCCTTGCAGACTCATTTCTTCCATTGATTTTGCTAATTCTACAGTTTTTTCCAGAGCTGTTAGGGGGGTTGCCGATGGGATTTTGGTTGTAGTGGCTGTTGATACCGTTGTTGTACTGACTCCTACGAGAGGAACAACACTCAGTGGAATGACTTCCATGGGTGTGGACTATTCTTTCTCCTTCAACAGTCTTTCCAATTCTGCTTCCATTTCCTTTATCTGGGCATTCTGCTGCATAATTAGTTTTAGCAATTCTTCTTTGTCATCTTCTGCCTCAGCTATCTCTTTGGCTTGTGAATCCTCTGTGGGTGGAAATTTCAATTGCTTCCTCAGATATGCAATATCAACATTCTTTTTCTTGAGAAGTTCCTCCGTTGCTTTCACATTTGAGGGATCATATCCAATCTTGAGCACCAATTCTTCTAAGGATTTGATCCTATTGTCTTTTGCAAAAGATGATATCTTCTCCAACTTCAATTGAGCCTGAACATTGTTTAGAGAGACCTGTAGTTTTGTAGCTGAGGTAGAAGCATTTGCCAAAGTTGAGAAAACCATTTCTCCCGTTTGTCTATGTAAATCCATCTGATCAACTGGATGTACATCTCTGATGTTAAATTCAAGTGTTTTCCTGTTATAGTCCGAGATTTCCTTAGGATGGGGTACCTGTGCCTGTAGAAATGCCATGTGCATTATTCCTTTCTTTGTATCAAAAGATGATAGCAATCTATGCTGTGCTGTAGACGTTTGCTTCCAGAACTGAGCATACGTGCTGCTGGTCAGCATCTGGTTCTTCTTTTTGATCATATCGTATTTCCCAAAAATGCTCAGCTTTACAGACCCCTGTGGAGGTTGGGTGGTCACAATTGTAGCAGTCTTCTTCTTTGAAGAAGAAGTAGATATCATTTGATGGCCGCTTGCAGGAAGTGGTGTACTTTCTCCCTCGACCACTTTGGTAGACCGAGTCTCTTCCTCCCCATACCCGTGAGTGTTGTGAGTTGTTTTAGGCCTCTTACTGTATACCTAAAAATCCTCTGCTGATACTTTAGTGATTGAAGGAGAAGCATCCTTCCTCGGTCTTTTTTCCTTTGGCACCTGTGGCATGGTTGTTTGTGAGATAGTAATTGAAGAAGCTTTCTATTTCTCAATGTCTTCCAGGGTATTTGCTTCCCACTCTGTCTGGTTCACATACTTCTCAATTTCTGGTTTGAGTATGTGAGCATAAGGTGAGGTTTTGTTCTTAGATCTCATCTCTGCAATGATCCCACATGGATCATAGTGCCAAGTAAAACTCGTACTAAATTTCATCTCTTTCATTCATTGACCCTCATCTGATGGTCAAACATCCACCTTCCCTGAACGGTTTGTACATGGTAGCGATGTCTGCCCCACCGTGGGTCAATTATGTAATGACATGCCCCATGCATTCAACCCCGCATGAGAGGGAATCTCTCCCTTTTCCAAACTTATATCTAGTAGTTGATATGGTCATCTCTTCGATAGGGATATTAGAGTCATATCTCCCTACCCTTATCGAGGTCGTCAACAATTGTTCCTTCTAGTGTGCTTTTCTTCCATCTAGAGAAGATATCCCGGAATCCATGACTGATGTTTGTCCTTTGACATGTATTCCATCCAGACAATTTTCCTCTTGGAAGCCATGATCAAGGATAGGTTACGTTCATAGTTTTTTATTCTCTGTGGCAAGTTCGTTAAAAAATGAAATGGAGGTCTTGAGCATAGTTTTTCTTTTCTATGGAAAGCTCGTTAAAAAATGAAATAGAGGTTTTGAGTATAGTTCTTTTCCTGTGTCAAGCTCGTTAAAACATGAAAAAGTCACCTCTCCTATCAAGTCAAGTCTTTTCACTAGATCTCGTAGATATCGAGTCGAGTATTTAGCTATATCTCGTAGATGTCGAGTCGATTCTTTCATTAGGTCTCATTTTTTAACTTTCATTTCATCCACCCTTATCCTTTTTCTCCATCTAATACATAAATTGGTGACACCCCCAAAAGTCGACGAATGAAATGAAGTCATACCAATTCCATGTGCCACCATACTTTTTCGTCTAGTTGAAAAGTGATCTTATTTTTGTCACATTACATTATTGGTACTCATCGAGTCAATGTTTCCAAGTCAGTTGTTGTGCCTCATCATGTTCAAGGGAAGGCACAGTTCAAACCATCCATCTGCAGTATTTCCAAGTTTCCATTCCCTATTCCATTCCATACTCATTCGATTCACCATCTTACATTACTTTCTTATGTCAGTTTTGTGTCGATGATGGGGGATACATCAAGGCCCTCCTTCGACGAGTCTTTTCCTGTCGACTTCAACACATCATCTGGGAATTAGACTTAGAAACCTGTTAGTACCTTGGGACCTGCATGCCTCAATAGAAGGCCTCCACACCTCCGACAATAGGTTTACATCATTGATCTCTAATCAGATGATTCCACGAATGTTCGACCTCAACTCATTTATTCACATTCGTTGGAATGTACTAGGGTACCTTGGTGTTGATTAAGGTTGGTTGTCATTGATGTCAACCCTTGAAGAAAGCCCCGTAGCACAAAGGTTTGGGTAATGGACCCAATATTGTTTGATGTAAATATGACTCATTATTGTTTTGTCATGGTTGATAAGAAGTAAATAT
>SNQJ01S0202048.1:2511-16753 GCA_010110895.2 Picea sitchensis | reverse complement strand
CCCTCGAACCCTATGAAAGACCCTCCATAGTGCGAAGATACTATGCCAAGAGGAGATAAGAAAAATAATGGAAAGAGGAAACCAATAAATCAGATTATAGGAAAGAAAGCCAGAAAGCTCAGCTAGAAGAAATCAAAGTTAGAAAAGTTACAGGAAGTTCCAGGGAAGACTTCACAGAGGGAAGGTTTGTAGAACTGGAACTTCATCGGGATAGTAGAACAATGAAGATTGGATCTTCACCACGGTGAAGACATATGACCATTGGAGGCATCTCGACCGTTATCGTGAAGCTCCAGAAAATCTCGAACCATAGTTATGGCCAGAAAGATCGCCATTAGAGAATTGGGACCATGCCATAATGGATGGAATTACATTGATTGAGGAATTCTTTCCCATTGGAGGAATCCATTATGACATTGTCTAATTATCCAGTCGAGTGTTGCACTGAGAACACTTTTGCCAATTGTGATTATACAAGCCCACAAGGAACTAGTTTCTTTCATGCAGTGCCTATTGATAGCTTGTTGGCCCTTGAACAAGTTTTGAGAATCCTTGGTCATGTTTGACCTATGTTTGGGACATTGATAGGCTGTTGAATATGGATCACAAGTCGAAGAGGAGATCACGGGATCTCAACCCCTTTTTAGGGATTTTTAGTGTTTGGGATTATGTAATGGGTATGGGGATGTCGGCCCATGGGTTTACCCGTGTTTAGGCCCTTTTTTTTAATGTGTAAATAGAATTCTAGGCGATGTAAGAGAAGGTCAGAGAAGAGGTTTTTGGTGCTATGCTAAGTGAAAGAGATGATTGTAAATTCTTTGTGCATACTATGTGATATTTGCAAGGCTAAGTGCAAGTGATTGTAAGATACTACGAAGAGGCTTTGTGTTGTAACTCAGGGAAGGAGGATCTATTGGAGTGCGCACATATCTCCTATCCTATATGGAGTAATATATCATGGCTCTGTGCATGTATAAGATTGACAGAAATAAATATAGAAGAAGAGTTGGTGGACGTAACCCCAGGGTGGGGGTGAACCACATATATCCTGCATTATGGTTGTTTTGTGCTTTATGGTTGTTCTCTTGTTTATGTGGTTAAATGATTAGTGCACTGATATATGCTTAGAAGAATATAATGTGATATCTTAGTGCTAAATAACATGAATGAATACTATATGTGATCTATGCCGGTATGCTTAGTGCTTGAATCTATTGGATCTATGTGAATAATGCATTGATATGTTATTAGGGATTAGTTGCGTTGTAAACTAAGGTTGAATATTAGTGAAATGTAACTGTTAAGTGCTTTGTTAAGATGTTACAATCACATATTTGTGTCCCAGCTAAGGTTACAGACATTTGAGTCCTGCAACCACCCCTGCCTCTACCTTGTGTGAGACTTCATCTACTTCACAGGTGTTGCTGAAAGGGTTGGTAGTTAGGGTGTTTTTGGTGCACTGTTGTAAGCATTGAACCCTGGGTCTACCCCTGTGCCAACAAATGGTTCCATTGTCAGGACCTGAAACTGTGATTGCTAGGAACTATAGAAAATAGAAAGCTTTGTGCGTAGATCTATTTCCCTAGTGCATTGTATTCTACTTGACCTGTGAAGCTCTGTGCCAAGAAGAAGAGTGAGATATGAAGAAAAGAGGTAAGACCTGAAAGCTTTGTTCTCTGATAAAAGTAAAGTAAGAATTTTTGGTTAAAGAGGTAAGATCTTAAAGCTTTGTTCTCTGATAAAGGTAAGAAAAGTGAAAAGTTTTGATTGAAAAGGTAACATAAGTGGAAATTTTTGTTTCAAAATTATGGATCTAGGTATGTTTGATAAATTTTATCTTAGCTTGAAAAGTAGGGCACAACTAGATGAAATAAGATTTGATATGAGTAGATCTGATAAGAATAGTGAAAGATATGTTATTCCTATGCATAGAAAGAATGTTTGGACTAACAAATGGATGCAGGATCCTAGAAATATTTTTTTGTAGGTTAGCTACTATGATCCTAGTCCGTAGTATAGGAAAGGATGGGTATCATTTAAAAGAAACCAAGGATTAACCCTTTGTTACAATTTCAGAAGACCGAGACATATTTCTAAGGAATGCCCTAGTAGAATACCTAGTTGTCTTTGTTGCAAATCTATGGATCATGAAGTTTTAGATTTCCCTAAAATGATTTCTAGGCTTGAAATAATGAATATGAGACAAGAAAACCCTGAGGAAGGTCAAGAAACTGAGACCATGGAAGAACCCCAAAAAGAATGAGAGAATGTATTACTACAAATGAAAGAAAACCTAAATGATCATAGAAATATCAACTTATCAGAGATATTCAAAGAAAAAGAATGCATAGAAGCAAGAATAGGAGACTTCGACATTAACTCTATTCTGGATGAAGAAACACATGTAAATATCATGATAGAAATAACTTGGGAAACTTTAGGAAATCCTTCTATGATTCCTTCATTGGGAGGAATAGGAATATTTAGAGGAAATATCATAACCCTCTGTGGAAGACTCACCCAGATACCTATAAGTGCTCATGGAACTTTGACAGAGGAAGATTTTGAGATTGTTAAATTTATTGAAAACAATGCCCCATTTTCTATGTTACTAGGAAAACCTTGGATTGAAATGGTTTAGGCCAGAAGGAAATAAGAGGAAGTATTAGAGCATAAGAAGAAAGAATTAAAAGATTTCATGACCAGGAGGATATCATACTTGATTGAAGAACAGGAGAACAAATCGAAGCAACTTGGAACCAGAAAATTGGATGTCGAAGTTGAAAAAACAAAAGCAGACTCACAGACGAGTAGAGCACCTACCCCAGATAGAGAAGACGTATTACTCTCTAACCCTATGAAATAATATCAACAACACAAAGTTATTATGCCAAAAGGATATAGGAATCAGAATGAAAGAGGAATACCAAGATGAAGATCACCAGGAAGAAGGCTAAAAGCCTTAGTAAGAAGAGAGCAAAGATAGAAAAGTTGTAGAATATTCCAAAAGCGACTTCGCAAAAGGAAGGTTTGTAATACTGGAACTTTGTTAGGATACCAGAAGATCGCAACATGGCACTTCACCATGGTGAATAAATATAGTTTTTGAAGGCATTATAACCGTTAGACCAATGCCCCAAAAAGTTAGAACAACAGTTATGGCTAGGAATCTCTCCATCATATCATTGGGATCGCACAACAATGGACAAAACCACTTTGATGAAGACCTCTTGTCTATTGGAGAGATCCGTTACACTGTTGCCTACTTAGTGCATCAATTATTTCACTGAAAACACTTTTGCAAATTGCATTCTAGCCAACTCATTGCTACCGCACTATTTACTGAGATTGACACCTATTCTATTGCATTATTTACCTAAGTTATCTGATCTTGAGCATGTATGTCAGACTAGCTCAATGCCACATATAAATCTGTTGAATAATTTCTCATCGATATCATGGTCGAAAAAGTAATGACCGCAGGTATTCAAGCATCATCAACAAGAGGAGTGCAAGCCTCTCCATTGACTGCTCATGGATCCAAAACATCCTGGATGATGGCAGAGAAGAGAACCAAGCACTGAGATGTCTTGGAAAATGTGAAGCTAATACTGACCATCCTACCCGACTACATCCCCCCTCTAGCTAGCATGGTGAGTCGTGACAGTGTCCTGAGGGAATTTGATTACACCATGGTTACCGCGTACCTCACGAAGGGGATACGTGCAGCTAGAATGCAACAGGATACAATTTTGACATTGAATTTCAATGAATTCAACCTAGGAGACCACAAGAGCCATAGTATGCTTGCTTCTTACAAATAATTGACCAAGACGAAGGGGAAGAACTCAAAAATAATCCCCTAGCCATGAATTATGAACCTCACGCAGTTCACCCTCTTGAATGTAATGAATATTCCACACTTTGGAAGGAAATAGGAGGTTAACACGTGTGTTAAGATACTGCACTCATGTTACTATGGAGGATACCTATGACTATACCGATGCATCACACTCAATATGACGCTGATCCATAGGATCATCGGATTGAGCATGCAGGTACCTGACCCACAAGACTTCTACCCAGGGATGGCTACAAATCACGCATTGGCGCAGAAGATCAAAGACACATATGGCAATGTAGAAAAGGGAAAGAAAGGATAAAATGTAGCTTCCATCCATAATGGCATAGTGCGCCTATCCTTCTAGCTGATCGTAGGAAATCTTGTGAGAAAGAATAGACCAACATAGGTCACAGGATTCATTGTTGACCTCGACAAGAAATGTGTAGAAGGACTCCAGATGAACTGGGAAAAGTACATGGTCAACCTACTAGAATTGGACTGTCACAAATCTTAGGATCAGGGCTATGAGTTCCACTTTAGCTAGCTCCTGATCCTCATCGCATTTACTTCTTGGGAGATGCTAGAAGGTGCAACCTTCCTATACATTGAGTCATTTGAGCCGCTTGCTGCAAAGTTCACCATGCTCTGGTACTTGAGCGATATGGGAAAATAGTGGTAGTCGAACGCAATATTCCACATGCACTATATTCAGTTGAAGAGGGCCATCAAAGTTCTCCCTTGCATGATGCCAAACACCCTACATCAGTTCCAACCTTTCATGAAGTTCCATGCATATCGACACTTCATTTATATCACTGTGTGTGCAGATGAGAATAAAGATGAGCTTCAATCATACTACAAGCTCACATAGGAGGACCTCGAAGAGATAACCAAGGATTGGTCTGGAGACTGGTCTACAGATCTTCTCATCCATGCTAACCCAATAGAAATTTCTAACCTTGAACTAATTGGCAGCCCGGATACCACTCATGAAGCAAAGGCTACTCTTGGACCTAGTAGAAGGAAGAAGACTGAAGAGATCCAAAACTTGAGCAGCGCATCAGAAGAAAATGATTCAGTATCACCTGGCCGAGTGGGTGATGACGAAGTATATCAAGAAGATACCAATGGAAAATAATATCAGTAGAGGCAAGGAAACGTAACACTGCCTAGGGATCCTCTGGATGAGACTAATCCTTCTAAGAAAAGGAATTTTTCTCCCATGAAACCCACTTCCCAAAAGAAATCCAGAGCCATCTTAACTAAGATGCAAACTGTGCTCACTATAGATGACTTCGACTTCATCTTCACAGCTATAACAGATGCCTCATAGGACATCCTGCAGAAACATGAAACCAAGAAGGAGGAGATATACAAAAGGATCGAGGTTGAACTCAGAGGGGTACAATAGGCCCTTCAATCCAGCCACACGGTATCCACTATGCCCCCGCCATCAGAAGAACCAGAGTTGGGAGATGAGCCTACCCAACTCTGCAAACTAGATAATGTGACCGAATATCACCTTCGATGAGCACAATATGAGAAAGGCCAGGCCACAACAACCCTGAAAGAATCCCAAGAATAAATGGTAGAGTAACATCAGGTTTCACAAAAGGAGAAGGATGACCTTCAAACCAAGTTTGAAGAAGAGAGGGCGTAGGTCAAGCAAGAAAAAGAACATTTTCTCGCAAAGCAACTTGGAGTCATAGAAGTAGTCGACAAAGCATGTTTCTCTGTGATGGGCTTAGAGCCAAAGGAAGAATACCAAGTGGAGCATCAAGTATAACATCTCATAGAAGCTATCTGACAACTTCAACAAATAATAGCAGACTTAGAGCTACAAGCAGTACCCGACACTCTGCAGGATGTGCGATATCAAAGAGAAGCAATTGTTCGAAGCGCAGTTGAGAGAATCAAGGCACTCACCATGGAATATAAATATCTAAGTGATCGCAGTGCCTAGACTTTTGAGTGACTCAATAAGGATCCTGAACTGAAGGCACTAGAGTCACAACTCTAGGAGGAAAAACAACAAGAAGAAACAATACAGGCATAGTTGAAACCCCTGTCAATAATCAAAAGGATGAAGAAATCCCAAGAATAGTGCACTGCTCAACAACAGGTCCACACCATTCAAAGAAAAGTCATGGAAGTGACTCATAGGCTCCAACCAACACAACATGAGGCTTTCCAACTATTCACAAAGATTGAAGGCTAAGGAGAAGAATTGGATCAAGT
This sequence comes from Picea sitchensis, assembly GCA_010110895.2. Classification (NCBI taxonomy): domain Eukaryota; kingdom Viridiplantae; phylum Streptophyta; class Pinopsida; order Pinales; family Pinaceae; genus Picea; species Picea sitchensis. Next base: position 10,671 of record SNQJ01S0202048.1, on the reverse strand, counting down.
CGTCATTGCAGCTAAACAATGCATAGAGGGACCTGTCAACGAAGCAGTTATCCAAGAGTTCATCGATCAAGAGCTTGTGGCGTAGCTACAGGTCGAATCAACTCGAGCTAAGATCGAGGGTTTTGAAGCAGAGCTACCCATAACAGAGTGACTTGGGATGAGTCAAATGTGAGTGTTGGGGGCCTATTGGCCCTTGACCAAGTTTTGAGGATCCTTGGTCATGTTTGATATATTTTTGGGACTTTGACAGGCTGTCAAAGGCGGAGCACAAGTCAAAGAGGATATCGTGGGATCTTGGCCCCTTTTTAGCGATTTTTGGGTTTTGGGCTTATGTAATGAGTATGGGAATGTCGTCCCATGGGTTTACCTATGTTTAGGCCCTTTTGTATTGTATAAATAGAAGTCTAGGCAATGTAAGAGAAGGTCATAGAAAAGGTTTTTGGTGCTATGCTAAGTGAAAGTGATGATTGTAATTACTTTGTGCATACTATGTGATATTTGCAAGGCTAAGTCCAAGTGATTGTAAGAGACTATGAAGAGGCTTTGTGTTGTAACTAAGGGAAGGAGGATCTAGCAGAGTGTGTGTAGATCTCTTGTCCTCTATGGAGTAGGATATCATGGCTCTATGCATGTAGAATATTGACAGAAAGAAATAAAGAAGAAGAGTTGGTGGATGTAACCCTAGGGTGGGGGTGAACCATGTATATCATGTGTTATGGTTTCTTTGTGCTTTATGGTTGTTCTCTTGTTTATGTGGTTAAATGCTTAGTGCACTGATATATGCTTAGAATAATATAATGTGATAGATTAGTGTGGAATAACAAGAATGAATACTAGATCTGATCTATGTTGGTATGCTTAGTTCTTGAATCTATTAGATCTATGTGAATACTAAGTTGATTTGTTATTAGGGATTAGTTGTGTTGTAAACTAAGGATGAATATTAGTGAACTATAACTGTTAAGATGTTACAATAATAGATTTGTGTCCCATCTAAGGTTGCATACATTTGAGTCCTGCAACCACCCTTGCCTCTACCTCGGGTGAGACTTCATCTGCTTCGTAGGTGTTGCTGAAAGGGTCGATAGTTAGGGTTTTGTTGGTGTGCTATTGTAAGCATTGAATCCTGGGTCTTCCCCTATGCCAAAAGAGCTCACCACCCAATTTTTTACCATGATTGTTTGATCAACGACCTTCAATACCTGATCTTGAGCATGCATGTCGGGTTACTTCAGAAAATTAGAGAAATCTGTCGAATAAATCCTCATAGACCTCATGGCTAAGAAGTTCATGTCCACGGGTGTCCAATCCTCGTCGACAAGAGGAGTGCAAAAATCCCTGTCAACTACTCATGGATCTGAACCATCCTGAGCTGCAACAAAGAAACAAACCAACAATCATGATGACTTGGAAAATGCAAAGCTCATCCCATCTATATTTCCTGATTATATCCCGCCTATGGATGGCGCGGTGAGTCATGATAGTTTCCCAAGGGACTTCGACTACATCTTGATTACTACATACCTCCTAAGGGGATACATGCAGTAAGACCATAGTTAGGAAAAATCATGATGTTGAAGATAAGTGACTTCAACTTGGGATATTGCAAGAACCATGAAATGCTTTCCCCACACAATTATTTGACCATGACCTAGGAGAATAAGTCGAATATCATCCCCCAGCCATGGACTATGGACATCGTGAGGTGCACTATCCTGAACGTGCTGAATATACCACACTTTGGAAGGAATTAAGAGGTTAACACATGTGTTAAAATCTTGTTGTATTTATTCCATGGAAGTTATCTATGGTTGGAAAGATGCATCACTCTAGATCTAGCGTTGATCCATCAGATCACTGGATTAAGCATGCAAGGACCAGACCCACAAGAATTTTATCCAGAGAAGGCTACAAATCATGTCCTAGCGTAGAAAATCAATGACACCTATGGTGATGTGGAGAAGGGGAAGCGAGGTTATAAGGTAGCTTCCATTCATAATGGCACAATGCACCTATCCTACTAGTTGATCGTTGGTAAGATAGTAAGGAAGAACAGACCCACGCAGGTCACAGGGTTCGTTGTTGACCTTGCAGGAAAATGCATGGAAGGGATACAAATGAACTGGATGAGATACCTTGTCAACCAGTTAGAGAAAGACTATCATGAAGCTCAAGATCATGGCTACGAGGTCCACTTTAGTTGGCTATTGATCCTCATCACTTTCATTTCCTGGGAAATGTCGGAAGGTGTGACCTTCCCTGAGATTGAACCATCAGAACCCTTACCTACAAAGTTCACCATGCTCTGGTATTCGAACAACATGGAGAAACAATGGCAGTCAAACATGATGTTCCAAACCTACTACCTACAGTTTAAGAGGGATATTGAGTCTTTCCCTTGAATGACTTCGAACACCCTACACAGATTCTGACCATTTATGAAGTTCCACACAGATAGACATTTTATTTATATCATTGTGCGCAGAGACAAACACAAAGAAGAGTTGTAGAGTTACTATAAACTCACAGAGGAGGACATGGAATAAATCACTAGGGAATGACCTACAGAGTTCCTTATACCAGTCAACTAAGTATAAATATCCAACCCCGACCTCATGTGAAGTCANAGAACCCTTACCTACAAAGTTCACCATGCTCTGGTATTCGAACAACATGGAGAAACAATGGCAGTCAAACATGATGTTCCAAACCTACTACCTACAGTTTAAGAGGGATATTGAGTCTTTCCCTTGAATGACTTCGAACACCCTACACAGATTCTGACCATTTATGAAGTTCCACGCAGATAGACATTTTATTTATATCATTGTGCGCAGAGACAAACACAAAGAAGAGTTGTAGAGTTACTATAAACTCACAGAGGAGGACATGGAATAAATCACTAGGGAATGACCTACAGAGTTCCTTATACCAGTCAACTAAGTATAAATATCCAACCCCGACCTCATGTGAAGTCATGTGGTTACTCATTGTTGGCACAAAGGAAGACCCAGGGTTTAATGCTACAACAACACACCAACAAATCCCTAACTACCATCCCTTTCAGAAACACCTGTGAAGCAGATGAAGTCTCACCCGAGGTAGAGGTAGGGGTGGTTGCAAGACTTAGGTGTTTGCAACCTTAGCTGAGATGCATATATTTGATTCTAATACTTATTAAATCACTCAACATCGTCAGTTCCTCAATATGCAAGAAATATCCACTCCGCTAATACAACAGAGCTTCGTAGAAATCACACTAATCTACTGTATTCAAGCACTTAGCATAGGAAAATATATCATATCGAGTATATCAATCACTAAATATAACCATATAGATTAGATCTAACATTCTCACATATAATAAGCACTAAGCATAAGTAGATTTATCTAAATACATCCAAGAACTTAGAAAATAACATGGAAATCACATAAGACAAAGAACAAAGCATAATAACAAAGGATTTACGTGGTTCACCCCCACCCTAGGGCTACATCCACCAACTCTTCTTCTTTATAGTCTTCAGTCAATCGGTTACAAGCACAAATCCTCAAAACCCTTACTCCGCACAGGACAAAATATCTGTGCAACTCGCTATATCATTCTTCCTTGCGTTACAACACAAAGCCTTCTATAGTCTCGCACAGGGAATTGCACTTCACTCTGCAATTCTTACACAAAATACACAAAGCCCTTACAATCCACACTAGCACTTAGCTTACCGACCTACTAGTTTTATTTATACATTGCTAGCCTTCTATTTATACTTTATAAAATAGGCCTAAAAATGGGTAAAACCCATGGGTCGACATCCCAATCCCGTTACATTATCCCCAAAAACCCAAAAATGACCCAAAAGTGGGACGAGATCCCTTGATCTCTGCTTTGTATTGCACTCCTCCTTCGACAAGCTATCGAAGTCCTAAAATAGGTCACTATGACCAAGAATCTCCCAAAACTTGGTCAAGGACCAACAGGCCCCCAACACTCACCTATGACTCATCCCGAGTCACTATGATATGACCAGTTCTGCTTCGAATGCATCAATATTGGCTCGAGCTGCTTTGACCTACTGCTGTGCGATGACCTCTTACTCGGTGAACTCCTAGATCACTGCATCGTTTACTAGCCCTTATAGGTATTCTTTTGCTATGTTAACGACCTATTCTAGCTCCGCTCCTCGGATTTCAACCTCTGTAAACAACTTACATGCCTTATCTTGCATAGGTTGGAGCCGTTGATTAACTTCCTTAACTTTTCTCTAGATTGTATGGATCTACTTCTAGGTTGTGCGTTGCTCATGAGACCTCTTCATTCTATCTACAACTGACAAATATTTCAGTTGCGCCTGTAGTGTGTTTGCATGCTTCTTTGCTTCCTGGAGCTGCAAATCCAACGCCTGTAACTCTGGGTTCTCAGTGAGTTTTTCATATGTTTGGGTGCTATGGTTAATCAACTGATTTCACTCAAAGGAAAGATATTTTAATCTGTCAATTGCGCTGTAGGAAGTTGCTTCCCTTAGGTCTCTTACATATTGAGGAGTCTTGGGCACAATGCGGAGCTCCAAGTCTATTATGTGGTATTGGAGCTGCTGGATTACCTCTTCAAGTTGTGCCACCTGTTGTGGAACTTGTTCTTCGGCCTTTACTTCGATGATTATCACAAAGAAAGGTTCTTTGTGAACCATTTCCTTTACTTTGAGTTGCTGGGTGAGCAACTGTTCCTTTCTTTGTTGTTACTATACTTTTTCTTCATCCCACTTCACTTGCAGAGCAATCTTTTCCCGTTCTGCAACACTGCATTACTCCTCAAGGTATTTCTGTACTTGTGCTAAAGCCTGGGTGGCTTGTGATGTCTCTTCCTGATATTGTTGAAGGTGAGCTTTGACTGTATCAACGATGCGGTGTAGTTGAGCTGGCTCCTCACCTAGTTCTGTTGTTCTTGCTGACAGAGGCGTAGTAGAAACTACGCGGCTGGACTGTAATGCCTTCTGAACCCCTTGGAGCTCATCCTTAATCTGACTGAACACCTCATCCTTCTTATCTTATTGCTTCTCCACTATCTCCAAGAAATCATCGTTCGTTGTTGCGAAGATGAAGTCAAAGTCGTTTGAGGTGAGGGTGGCCTCAAATTTGGTCCTAGTTGCTTTCACTTTCTTCCGGGATGAGGGATTCGGTGGGTAAACCTTCCTTTTCTTTGAGGGGTCCTCCTCGTCTCTAGGAGGTGTAACCTCACCTTTCTTTGGTTCAACTTCCACACCATATATCTCTCTTCCATCTCCTCCTTTCTCTGTTGAGATGTAAGTGGTATTCACGGATGCACTATCTAAATCATGGACCTCTTCGGTCTTCTTTATCTTGCTAGGTCTGACTGTATCCTGCGTTGTTTTTGGGCTATCAAAATTGGACATATCCATAAGGTATGCTAGAACAAGGAGGTCCTTCGACCATTCCTTGGTAATTTCTTCCAATTCATCCTCTGTCAGCTTGTAGTATGATTGAAACTATTTTTTATGTCCATCTGTGGGTACTGTGATTTAAATAAAATGGCAGTCCATGTTGAATTTCATTAAGGGTCAAAACCTATGGAGAGTATTCAGGGTCATACGAGGATCAGACTAGATGTATACCTTCAAATGGTTGTAATATGTATGGAACACGACATTTGAGGGCCATTTTTTATTCATGTCGTTCGAGTACCACAGTGTACTAAACTTCCTGGCCAAAGGTTCAAACGACTCGATGTACAGGAAGGTCACACCTTCCGACATCTCCCATGTAATGAAAGTGATCAAGATCAATATCCAAATGAAGAGAAATTCATACCCTTGATCTTGGGCTTCCCTATAGTCTAATTCTAATTGGTTCACCACGTACTTTGTCCAATTCCTCTGAAGTCCTTCTGCGCACTTCCCTGTGAGGTCGACTACGAAACCAGTGACTTGGGTGGGTCGATTATTTCGCACCAACTTTCCTGTGATCAATTACATGTGAGGCACACTATGTCGCTCTGGATAGAAGATACTGTGTAGCCTCATGTTCCCTTATCCACATCTCCATAGGTGTCTTTAATCTTCTATGCAAGAGCATGATCCATGGCTTTTCCTGGGTAAAAATCTTGTGGGTTAGGGCCTTGTGTGCTTATCCCTGTGATCCGATTGATCAACGTTGGATCCACTTTGATACGATATTTTAACCATAAGTATCCACCATGGTAACAGGACAACAATAGATTGACGCATGCATTCACTTCTTGGTGCCTTTTGAAGTGTGGGATCTTCATGACGTTGAGCAATGTGTACTACACGAGGTTATGGGTCCATGATTGAGGAATTATCTTTGAATTATTTCCTTTTGTTCTAGTCAGATACTTATGTGGGGAGAGAATTCTATAGAATTTCCTATCCTCGAGGTTGAAGTCACTAAACTTCAACACTGCAATTTTATCTTGGTCGGTGCAAACTGTGCGTATCCCCTTCAAGAGGTACGCAGTGACCAAGGCGTACTAAAAATCTCTAGGCACACTGTCTCGATTGATTGCGTCGCTCATAGGTGGTATATAGGTGGGCAGTATACTTGGGATTAACTTAGCATTCACAAGATCATCCCTTTGTTTAGTTTGATTTTCATCTACTGCCCGGGATGGACTGGCTCGAGCAGTGGATGGAGAGGTTGGCATTCCTCTCGTCGAAGATGCTTGTACACATGTAGACACTCCTTTCTTTGACATGAATCTTTCAGTCATTAATTCGAGGAGAACTTTCATTACTGATTCTTCAACTACAGTGAGCTCGTCGGACATACGCGCTTGAGATTAAAATTATCGAGGTCACGATGAACTTAGATATGACACTATAACAAATAACAATAGCGTAATGATCATTGTATATAATTCACTTAGTCTGTAGGCTCAAACTTTAAGTTATCAAAACTGTTCTTTGTGCATGGCGCGACGGGATAAGTAGGAAACTCGAAAACGGTTCACTTGTAACGGGTATGAAGCCTTATTAACTCGTGTTCTGTTTGTTATGGTGTGGTCCAACGGTTTGGTGTCGAGTTGTAAATGCTTTTTGACCCGTTTGGAGCGGGAGTCAAATGGATATATCGGCCCCAATGGCTATATTGCTTCTCCCTGGTGAAGTACCATGTGTCACTATTCTGATATCCCATCGAAGTTCCAATTCTACAAATTTTCTTTTTGCGAAATTCCCTCTAAAATATTTTGTAACTTTTCAATCTTATCCCTCTTCTTACATAGCTTTCTAACCTTCTTTCCAGTGAACTTCAACATGGTATGTCTTTTTCCATGTTGATTCTTATCTTCTTTTAACATAGTCACTGCGTGTTGTTGAGATTCTTTCCTAGGATTCATGGGTAATACCTCTTCTTCATCTGGAGTAAGTACTTCAGTCTTATGTGGGTCTTCTAGTGTTCTTGCAGCTTCGACTTCAGGGTCTCTAGTGTCAAATAGCTTAGATCTGTTCTCTTGTTCTTCAATCAATTATGCAATCTTTCTGGTCATGAAATCTTTTAATCCTTGTTTCTTTTTCTCCAAAACTTCTTCTTCTTCCTTTCATCTGGCTTGAGCTTTGTCAATCCAATGTTTTCCTATTAACATGGTAAATGGGGCATGATTTTCAATAAATTTAATAATCTCAAAATCTTCCTCCGTTGAAGTTCCATTGATAGTAATAGGTATATGGGAGATCCTTCCACACAGGTTTACCCGTTTTCCTATAAATAACCTTATTCCTCCTAATGAGTGTAATGACCCTTTTCTTATTACTATGAATAATTTCATAAATAATCCTAAACATTGGCTAAATTATAATTAATTATTATATAACCTTAATTGATTATAAGTTATTAATTAATTATTTTGATTATACTTAGCTGAAGTATGATTAACTCCTTGATTAAGGGTTAATGAATGAGTAATTATTAAATGAGACATTAAATGATTAATTATTAAATTAATGGTTAGTGATTAATTGATTATTAATTAAAGTAATTGATTAATTATGTATTAAATGGGGGAAAATAAAATATAAGTTTAAATGGGTTACGTATCCCATAAGGGATAACGTAACCCATACGTAAAATGAACATTAAGTAAAGGATAAGACCATTAAAGAGAAATAAATGTATGGATAAGGGGTT
>SNQJ01S0202047.1:0-16802 GCA_010110895.2 Picea sitchensis | reverse complement strand
AAGGGGGAACCTATTAGGATTGTTATGCTGTCGAAATGGTAAATGGGACGGATTGCTTGTGAGGAGTTGGGGATCTCTCAGCTGTGTTAGAGTGGTAGCTCAGCCTTGGAGGCGAGCTGAGAAGCTAGGTTACTGTATGGATTGTGTGTGGCCCCTTTGCGGCTTGGGGGGCTGAGGGGGAAGCAGAGTACCCCTAGCGTTTGGTTGTGAGGTACCGGTGAGTCCTCTACGGTCGGCATGGAGCAGGAGCAACGCGGAGCGCACGGACGCCATCAAGCGGGCGATAAGGCAAGGTACGCTCCTCTATTTGTAGGGTAGAATGGTTATTGTATAAACTGGTAGTTTCAAGGGTATTTGTATAACTTAGTATGAAAACAGCAGTTCAATGGTTTTTGTATAAACTATGGTTCCAATGGTTATGGTACAAACTTGTAGTTTCCCTGGCTACTGTAAAAAAAAAAACTTACTTTATAAGCTTAGTTTCAATGGTTATCGTTGTTCTGGAAATCTTGTTGTAGTTTTAATGGTTATCGTTGTTCTGGCATTTCGTTTTCCTCACATCTGTGGGCGATTCCATGGGTGACTGGGGTGTTTATATATATTTCGTTGGCGTCCTGAAATGTAACCCATTTAATAAAACCTGTATGCAGTATGACATTTTAGTTGGCAAGGTATTTGTTTTCAGGTGCTCGGAAATTAACCCAAACAATAAACTCGGCCTGTGATATGAAACTCATATGGTCAAGTGGTGTTTTACCACACTGGCAGTCTGAATTCTTAACCCAGACTTAATATCAAGGGCATTTTTCCTTTGTGCCGTGGGCGTCTCACTCCACTATGGGCGTTTTACCTTCCTGTGGGCATTTNTATGGTCAAGTGGTGTTTTACCACACTGGCAGTCTGAATTCTTAACCCAGACTTAATATCAAGGGCATTTTTCCTTTGTGCCGTGGGCGTCTCACTCCACTATGGGCGTTTTACCTTCCTGTGGGCATTTCGTTTTTGTTTTGGGGCATTTCGTTCATCAGCTGTTGTCTCTTCGTTGATAAATTACTGTGTGCGTTCTATTTACAGTGGGCGTTCTTTGGTGCGCATTTTTGCTGCATTTTTACTGTGTTCTGCATCGTGTGCGTTCTGCGTTGGCTTTGTCGTGGGTATGGCCATCAACCCTTTTTTTTTTCTTCTTCCTATTGTGCCTCTGTGATGGCTGCAACCAGTTTCCCGCTCAGCCAACCCCTAATCTCTGTTCTCTTTTCCTGTTTATTTCTTCGGCGTTGATTTGTGAGGCCTTGGCAATTTGGGGTGGAGGGTATCCACGCGATCCCAACCACCTAATTATGTGACTGTTTAATTATCTATGTACGCCACGTGGGGTAACGGCCGTCCAGTTCCCTCATGAAATATTTTCTGTCGAGAAGGTTCATCCGTGGCTTGGGCGAGGAGATTGAAGGGCGGAGTTATATCTCCTCCGAGATTGGTACGCTTTCCCAAGCAGCATTTTGCCTTGGGTCGAGTCGAACGTTCCTTGTCCTTTCCTTAATCTAGTCGGCTCCTACTTGAGGTAATAAGAATCGTTGTATTACATTGACAACGCTAGGGTTAATGGAATGATTTATGTTTTTAAATGATGCGTGGGTATTGTCTTACAGCTGGAGATGTATCTTTGCTATTCTAGAGAGAGCAAGGAGCATGCTCGGTAATTCCAAGTTGCGGCAAGAATTGTGGGAAGAAGCAGTACTTACAACATGCTATCTGATAAATTGGTCACCATCAACTGCAATAAATTGTAATATTCCAGAAGAGGTATGGACAGGTCATTCATATGATTTTTCAAATATGAGAATATTTGGTTGTGATGTGCATGCTCTTATTTCTACAGATCAGTGTTCTAAGTTAGATCCTAGATCAAAGAAATATGTCTTTGTTGGTTATGGTGATGGATTTAAGGGGTACGGATTGTGGGATCCTACTGCCCACAAACTCATCATAAGAAGTGATGTAGTATTTGATGAATCCTCACTCTTAGAATTAGAACTGGTAGATGTTGAAGTGAGACAAGAACATGTACCGTAAGTTCAACAAATTCAGTTGGAAACTCAACCATCTTCAGAAAGGGAGGAACGTGAAGAATTTCCAGAAGAAGAAGATAAAGATGCAAAAAATATCCATGAAACTGAGGATATGCCTCAACCATCCCTAAGGATATCTTCACGGGTTAGGAATCCTCCTACAAAAATGATGATTACGTTTCATCTGTGGCTTTGGTTTCTATCGATGGAGAACCTAGTTGTTTTTAGGAAGCAATTAAGCTATCTAAAAGTGTTCAATGGAAGAAAGCTATGAAAGAAGAAATGGATTCATTAGAGAGGAATAAAACATGAGACCTGATAGAACTTCCAAAGGATAGGAAGGTTGTTGGCTGCAAGTGGGTCTACAAACTGAAAAAAGGGTGTTGATGATCAAGTCGAAAGGTATAAAACAAGACTGGTAGCAAAAGGGTATTCTCAAAAGGAAGGTATTGATTTTCATGAAATCTTTTCACCAGTTGTGAAGATTGTTTTATTTAGTGTTGTGTTAACACTAGTTTTTTTACTTGATCTTGAGTTAGAGCAACTAGATGTTAAAACAACATTTCTACATGGAGATTTAGATGAGGATATATATATGGAACAACCAGAAGGATTTGTTCATGATCGCAATAAGAGGCTTGTTTGCAAACTCAAGAAGTCATTGTATGTCCTGAGATAGTCTCCCAAGTAATGGTACAAGAAGTTTGATTCCTTCATGGTGAGCCTAAATTTTACAAGAAGTGAATATGATCATTGTGTTTTCTTTAAAAAGTTGGAAAATGACATGTTCGTTATTTTGGTGTTATATGTTGAAAATATGTTTGTGGCAAGTAAAAACATTGTCGAAATCAATAGGTTAAAGGCTCAGTTGGCTAGGGTGTTTGATATGAAGGATCTAGGAGCAGCAAAACAAATCTTAGGCGTGGAGATACACAGAGACAGGAAAAATGGTAATTTGTGGTTATCACAACAGAAGTATGTGAAGAAAATGCTTATGAGATTTGGTATGAATAATGTGAAACCTATACAGATCCCTTTGGATTCCCATTTCAAGATTTCTTCATGTTTATGTCCTAGTAATGACGAAGAAAAATGATTATATGTCTCGTGTACCATATGCTAATGTAGTGGGAAGTTTGATGTATGCAATGGTGAGTACTAGACCATATATTTCACATGCAGTTGGTGTTGTCAGTTGATACATGGAAAATCCAGGAAAAGAGCATTGGGAAGCAGTGAAATGGGTGCTTCGATATCTTAGAGGCACAAGCAGTTATTCTATCACCTATGATGGTTCCATAGATTCAATTTACGGTTATGTAGATTCATATTTTGCAGGTGACTTGGACAAAAGGAAATCCACTTCAAGATATGTCTTTACTCTTGCATGAGGACCTGTTAGTTGGATGTCAAAGCTTCAAAACATAGTCTCTTTATCCACTATTGAGGCAGAGTATATGGTTGCTTCACATGCATGCAAGGAGGCAATTTGGTTACAGGGTTTGTTGGGTGAGTTTGGAAGGATGCAAAACAAGGTGAAAGTATTTTGCGATAGTCAAAGTGCTATTCATTTGGCTAGAAATCCATCTTATCATAGTAAGACAAAGCATCTTTTTGTTAAGTACCATTTTGTAAGACAAGTTGTTGATGAAGGTGGAGTCTCTGGAAAAGGTCTATACAAAAGTGAATTTTACATACATGTTTATGAAACCAATTTTGTTAGAGAAGCTACGATGGTGTTTGGCTTCTCTTGGATTGCAGAAAAGGTGATGAATAAATTAAGGGCATGATATATCAGGTAAATTGTTGTCAAGGTGGAGATTGTTGGAAACACGCCAACAAATTTCCTCATGCACTCACATGCACATGCATTTCAACTAAATTAGGAATGTGCATGCATGCACTCATTGTAAATAGATTGCGTAAACTGTATAATATATTTATGAAATATTCGTGTAACTATGTGATCTATTCATGATCATTTTGTGTAACTGAGTGACAGATGTTATATATACGAGCATACCCATAGAGGTGAGAGTGAAATGTGTGTAGAGAGCAGAGTGTGTGTGAGGAGAGGATGGTTGTATGCCTGCGATTGGCTATTGTAATTCTCCTTGAATGATAACAATATTCAATATCATTGCCCATGGTTTTTTCCCACATTGGGTTTCCACAGAAAATCATTATGTCAATTGTGTGATTGTCGTTCTCGATTTTATGTGTGTTTAATCTTGCTTGCAGATGCTCTGTTTTTTTATGCTTTATTTTTCTTCTATTGCCCAACATAGTTGGGAATGAAGGTTGGAGTCAAGGTTTCAAGCTCTGGTTTATGGTGAATTCAATATTTCCATCAAGAAGCTCAAAAACCTATCTCAAGGAGGTCAAAACTATGCTTTAATGGTTTCCCATGAGTTTAAAATCCCATGGAATTTTGTAAAGAAAAACATAAATAAAACCATTCTCTGTTAGCCCCTCCATTGGAATCCATTCCTTTTCCTGCAAGTCTAGCAAACTTGTAACCTACAAATCTATCAAAACTATGAGAAAATAAAGACAAAGAAACCACTCCAGCGATCACATAATGCAATGAGAGAAAGAATGACTACTTGTAAGGAGTTTAGTGTTCTATGAAAGGATGATAATGGCTTCCTACTATTGCACACAAGCTGAGGACGAAATGAAAAAGGTACCCATGCAGTGCGAGGCCATACACCCTCTATACTAATACCTATCTTAGTTCGTGGGGTCCAAATTCTTTTTTTTTTAAATGGTTTTCAAAAACCATGGCAGCTAGACCAAAAATATAGTAAAAGAAAAAAGGAATCAGGGAGAGAAAGCATTGGTTTCTTCCTTTATATTCAATAATTTTGCTTGGATGAAGAAACCAAGTGTTGAACAATGTCACGACCTTGAAGTTGTGAAGCTTCTATTTTGTATCATTGTCAAGCATCAGTTTTAAGAGAGCATGTTTTTGAAATAGGATCGGAGGGAAACGAGAGGAAAATGTTTGACCCATTTTGAATTTGAATAATAAAAGAAAGCGACATTGGAAGTGGTGTATACAATGTTGTCCCCATGGCATTGAATGTTGCAATTTGCATTACCGATTCAGAGATCTCTTGAAATCATGCACATGGATCTTTGCAAGTTAATGGAGAAAGGAAACTGTATGTGGCGTGAGTTAACGAAGATGCCCATGGATGGTAACATGGGATGCACCTCAACATTACATAATACGCACGCATAGATATTATCCATGGATTGTGACAATGGGATTAGGCCTAGAATTTGATGTCCCACAAGACGTTTTTTTTCATTTTAAAAAGTATTTGACAGGTAGATACCAAATCTACACATCAACATTTACTGCCATGTAAAATTTGAACTCGTCATAATTTTTAGCAGGTACAGAGGTTTGTAAACCAAATTTGATGTTGCCCTACTCCCACTATGCTTACACTACATTGATTTACTCAAAGGTTATATGCAAAATTTCGGTTGAGCCACTACAGATGGCTTGAAATTTGCAATGGATTTGATGGAATTTTTTTATCTATCCTTCTATTTCCCCACCAAAAGGAATAATATTTCTTCTTTTGAAGTCACAGAAGCAAGGTCTATATAACAACAAAAAACATTGACACTCATGAGTCTCCCAAAAACATAAAATGATTGGCATAAAAGACAAATAACCCTCAACAAATTTTCACTTGACAGGTAAAGTAAATTTGAAATTCCAAACCTGAATGAGATGCGTTTATTATACATGGATGGATGGTACTTATCAACTAATATTAACCAATAAATGTCAGTCTTCCAACATTGTATCACATACCTTACAATGTTCTTAATTAGATTATTGCGAAGTGCATATTATTCACGTGCCAAAAACAAATACAACATAAATCAAATACATTGTTGAACACCCACTCGAAACACCTACTCACTTAAAGTTTGCAATTAATTGAAACTTCAAACTAAGTGAAGATTGAGTAATTTAATACTTTACAATTAATTTGAAATCTCAAATTAAGTAAAATGTGCAATAACACAAGAAACTTATTAACCAATTAAAAATTAGAAAAATACTATTTTTATTATATTAAAAAATAAAATTTCCAATTTACTATGTTAAACATTAAAATTTACACAAGGTTTTCATGTTAATACAAAACTTTCTCTTAAATTCAATGAAAACTCATCGCTAGGAACACTAGGAAGCAATATAATAACTAAACCATCCAAAAATTCCATCAACGAAAATGAATAAAAATTTACAATGGACATAAACTAAAACAAGTCAACATGTATCTCATTGAGAATGGTAAAATGCGCACAATTAAGAGGAAGTCACATCGATGCCCAAGTTTGGAAAGTAAGGGTTGCATTAGAGTAAATGGGTGAAAGGACGACTTTGGTTTCGAACGGCGAAAATGGCGGGCAACGATCCAGTCGAACCAGGAGCGCCCTCCATCAAGCTCAGGCTAGCAATGCTGTCATAGCTGACGTTCTCGACTCTGTTACATCCCAGCCTAGTTTACACTTTCCTGCACTTCCCTGACTTCCTCCCTTAGTTTCCGGTATCGGTTGTTTTTTGAGCCCCTGGTTTCTGCGATTTATTGTATTCAAGTTATTGTTACAGATTAGCCTTAACAGTATCGGTTTCCCTCAAAGGGGCCCGGCCATGGTGGGATCCTTTTACAGCTGCTCGATTTCTGGTAATCTTCACTGATTGGTTTTTGATCTGCTCCCAAGTGACCCCGGTTTACAGTTATACCTTTTCTACTACTCGACAACCTCGATTACCTTCACTATTTTATACTTGCCTCACTATTACCTTTCACCTTCACGTGACTTCCGAGTCCTGCTTTTGAGTCCCCTCCCAGTCAGAGTCTCTTCCCTTTACCTCTCGTTTTTGTCCCTTTCCCGGGCCTACCCACTGATCACAATAGCTTTACTTTTTGGTTACACTAACGGAGCCACTGGCGTTGTTCAGTCACTGAGGCCACTCTACTGCCTTCTTAGTTACTTTCCCTGTTTTTGTCATCTTGCACAGACACCTGACTTCTTGAATCCAAAACCGGTCTGTCTCCTCCTTTTTATGCAGTTGTATCTACCCGAGACCTCTCCTTTTCACCTCACCTGGCCCACCTACCTTTTCATCAACCTGAATCTGTTTTGACTGGAAAACGGTGGGTAGCCTGAATCCCCACAATGGACTTACGGACTGATCCACTGGAGGTATCTTCCGACGATCCCTACTGGAGTCAGGATGGACTATTTGAAAAGGTGGATGCACTCATTTCGAACAGACAGCATGTTCCCTCCTTTTCCCATTTTTCAAAATCACACCCGACTCCCACTGTTTCCCTGGTCGAACAGACTTTCCCTCCTGAGTTTTTTCCTTCAGCTACAGACACATCCAAACCTGCCTCCACTGTCCCTCCTTCTAGCATATTGACGGCAGATAGACGGAATACTCGAAAAGTCTGGAAATCAAAAAGAAAGTCGGCTCGACTGGTGCTGGGTGACGGTGTGGGTCTGGAGGGTCTGTGCAAAATGTCAACGTGCGCACTGGTAGGCAGGATATCTTATAAGAGTCTGAACCCACAGTCACTGGAGGGCTAGATTGAAAAATCTTGGTTCCCTCTCCTTGGCTACTCGCCGGTGGTGCTTTATCTTAAAAAAGGTTGGTTATGTTTTCACTATAATTCTCCGCTTGATGCTTCTCTTTTACTGTCCTCCCACTGGCTCATAGGCGGTAGCAGCCTCATGCTCAAGCGCTGGAAGCTGTCTTTTAATCCAGATTCCGATTATTTTACCCACAGACATCTTTGGATACTTCTTCCGGGACTTCCTCTTCACCTCTGGAATGTAGAAGCCCTGACTGCTATCGGTAACTCTCTAGGAAGCTTTATTGCTCTAGATTCACAGTCTCTCAACAGTTCTCGGAGGACACTGGGCAAAGTACTGGTTGAAATAGATATTACTAAAGGTCTGTCTGAAACCTTGGTGATTGACTGGAGGGGGAGAAAGATACTCCAGAAGCTGGATTATCTTGGGATTCCATTTAGGTGTAATCTTTGCCGGGAAACCGGTCATCTACGGAGAAACTGTCCCGGGAAGCCCTATTCTGAACCCTCCGAAGACTCTGATCTCTATCTCAACCCACCGGAATACCCTTCAACAGATCCAGCGCTAGCTCATCTGGAAGTGCCCTTTGTCTCTTCCATTTCCTCAAATCATTCTATTGAGGCCACACCCCGGTCCATTATTTGCCAGCTCTGCCCGGTCCTCTACTCCTCCCTCTCTACTTCTGAAAAAGAATCTATCGATACCTACACATGGCTCACTCCTACTAAAAGCCAGTCGCCTCCTTTTCCTGAAGCCGAGCAGATCCCTCTTGACTCCTCTCTCCCTGCGGCCTCGGTCCCCCTTACAAATCCTGTTGTTATTGAGAACCCCACAAACTTCGTCCCCCTTCCAAATCCGCATTCCTCTACTCCGCTGACTGCACACACAAGCACTCCCCTTTCTCTACAGGATATGGATCCTTCATCTTCGGTACTCCCTGGATACAGCCAGTTCGAGCAGCAGGATGATAGCCTGTTGGAGGAAATTATTACACCTAATCTACTTTCGGGGCTCTCCTGTTCCTCGCAGTCAGAGCAGGAGGGAGCCTTTTCATTGGCGGATACAATTACAGCGACTCCATCTTCTTTTCTTCCGGAAAACACTGTTCCTCTCCCGGTTTTCCGTGGAAAGGATCTCATCTTGCCTAGCTCGGACATTGGAACCTCATCCTCCATTCCTTTAGACCAGGGGTCCAAGACTTATGCCTGGTCACGAGGAATTAGTTCAGAAATCTCCCCCCTACAGACTAGAAGTTCCAGAAAAAAGAAGGAAAAATTGAACTTGCAGCTTTCGGATCCAGCCCCTTCTTTCCTCGACAGCAAAGCCCTTAGAGCAGCGAAAGATTTGGCTCGCTCTAAGTAATGTTAATTCTCTCATTGAACATAAGAGGGTTTGGAGGTCCCCTCAAGTCAGCCTCCTTCAGAAGACTACTAGAGAGCTCAAAGCCTGACATCTTACTTCTCCAAGAAACTCTCTCAACGGACCAAAAAGCCAGAGATTTTTTGCATTTATTTCGTCCAGAGTGGGTCTCAGCAGCTGTAAACTCTATTGGAACTTCCGGTGGTCTGTTGGTGGCTTGGGATCCCAGCCATTTCGATTTCAGAGCCTACCTTTCTAGTGGTGGTATCCTGATCCTCGGCCGTTGTTTGGCTTCCAAGAAAGATGTTGCATTACTAAATTTGTATGGGCCCTGTGTTGATAAACAGAGTTTTTGGTCTAATCTGGATTCTATCGGACTTCTCTCCCTACCAAACCTCATCATTGGTGGAGATCTAAATTTGATTCTTTCGGCTGATGAAAATTGGGGAGGTACCTTCCTGCCAGGTCCTACGGAAGCCCTCTTCAAAAGGATCTTTGATAAAAACAATCTGATTGATATTCGGTCGAGTCGACTCACTCCAACATGGAGAAATGGAAGGACTGGAACAGCAGCTATAGCCAGAAGACTTGACCGCTTCCTGGTTGCTGAGAGCATTGTATCTTCGGCGATGTTTCCTTCATCTTGGGTAGAGTTTCCTTTTGTTTCTGATCACGCACCTGTCCTTCTGCAGTTGAGGTTACAAACGCTACAACCTTCTCCACCTTTTAAGTTTAACCACCACTGGCTTGAGTCCGAGTCATACTCCGATTTGGTACATTTGGTGTGGAGGGATCCTCGCTTTCATTATGAAGAAAATCCTCAAAGGCGCCTAGTGTGGAAACTTAAAACACTCAAATCAAAGTCGAGGGAATGGTTTCATAATCAAAGAACTGTGCAGAAATCGAGCTTATTCAAGCTGGAAACGGATATTAGACATCTTTTACACTCCTCCTCAGCTGCCGCGTTGACCTTGGAGATGGCGGCCACTCTAAAAACGCTGGAAACAAAGAGAGACTCCTTACTTATCTCGGAGGAAAAGCACAAGAGATTACAAAGCCGTGAGACATGGTTGAATTGCGGTGACACAAACACTAAATTTTTTCATCATGTGGCAAGCTTCAACAGAGCCAAAAAGATTATTTGGTCTTTAAAAGGCAGTGGAGAAGATTTTATTAGCGGTCAAAGGGCCCTCCAGGATGAAGCTGTCTCACATTTTAGTCGACTCTATAAAAAATCAAACAATCTGGATCTACAGGGGATGGTGTCCACGACCACTCTTTTTCCCAGCTTTGTCTCTACAGCAGAGGCAACCGACTTATACAATCCTGTTACCATGTCTGAGTTAAAACAAATTTTGGTTAAATTCAATTCGGAAAGAAGTCCTGGGCCTGATGGCTGGACGACTGAATTTTTTTGCTTCTTTTTCGAACTGGTTGGACCAGATCTCCTTCAGATGGTGGAAGATACCCGTATCACTGGCAAGATAGTGGGTAGTCTTAATTCAACTTTTTTAGTATTAATCCCGAAGGAAAGTAATCCGCTCTCCTACAGTGACTTCCGTCCAATATCACTCTGCAACCTCATTTACAAGCTAATTTCAAAGGTCATTTCAAACCGAATTAAGCCATTCCTTGAGAGGAGGCTCACAGCAGAGCAGTTGGGTTTCCTAAGGGGCAGGAGGATTCAGGATGCGATTGGAGCTGCACATGAAGGTATCCATAGTATAAAAAAGTATAAACAAAAATCCCTGGTTATGAAATTAGATCTCAAACAAGCTTTTGACTGTATTGATTGGGAGTTCCTGAGATTGATTTTATTCTCAGCGGGTTTTGGTGAATTGTTCATCGATTGGATCATGTCTTGTGTGTCTAGTGCTAATTTTGTTGTATTGATAAATGGTGAGGCTTCCAGTTTCTTCAAAAGTGAGAGGGGGCTCTGCCAGGGATGTCCTCTCTCCCCTTATCTCTTTATTCTGATCATGGAAGGACTCAGTCTTCTTCTCAAACAAAAACTCTCCGAGAAACTCATCTCAGGCATAAAGGTCTCAAAATTTATAAAATTACTACATCTCCTTTTCGTGGATGACGTTCTTCTCTTGTCAAAGGTTGTTTTATCGGAGTGGTTGATTATCCTCGAGGTTCTGCAGCTGTTCTGTTCTGTTTCTGGTTTATCCATAAATTTCTCCAAATCTTCGGTCTATCACTGGGGTCTTTCGGATGCTGAACTGCTCAATCTCAAGGATGCAATTCCATTCACCTTTGTAAACCTGAGTGAAGGATTCAGGTATCTCGGTTTTCAGTTGAAATTGGGTTCATCCACCCTGGAAGATTGGAAAGGGCTGGTGGCACATTTTGAAAGAAGGATAAACTTCTGGTGTAACAAATGGTTGTCCCTGGGGGGCCGATACATCCTGATAAAGTCGGTTCTGGAAATTCTTCCTGTTTATTGGATGTCTCTGCATAAACTACCAAATAAGATTTTGATTATTTTACGGAGACTCATCTCAAACTTTCTGTGGAACAGTCAACCTGGTCACTTTCGCTTTCACCTTTGCAATTGGGCTGAACTGTCAAAACCAAGGAAATTTGGGGGCTGGGGGTTCATGAACTTACCCCTATTCAATTCGGCACTTCTAGCAAATTCCTTCTGGAGAGCAGCCACCATTGACAGTATCTGGCATAGGATTATAGCAGACAAATATTTGGGATCCTTACCAATTGCTAGATGGATCCGTAAGCCCGTTTTTCAGTTAAGAAAGTGTTCTCCCTTCTGGAAAAGTTTGGTTTCTTCAATTCCTGTTATTCTTCATTGGCTTGTTTGGAATCCAGGTGATGGGACTGAGATTCGTATAGGTGAAGATAAGATTCTTGGTATGGGTGACCGGTCCCTTCTTTCTTCTGAGCTGCGGTCTCATCTCCGGCAACAAAATATAATTTTCCTTGCACAGGTTAAATCTCAGTCTGGGTGCCGCGCCCTTCCAGATACTTGGTAGGATAGTGGGAATTTACTTCTTAGAAATCAATCTGTGGTGGAGTGGGACCACTACACCTCGGCCCTCAAAGAAAACGGATTCTCACTCTCCACTCACCCGGATTCTCTTCGTTGGACTGGGGGAGATGCAACAGGGATTCTGACAGTGAAAAACTTATATAATGAACTTGTAAATCAGCGATATTCCATTCTAGACAGCTCGTGGCTTACACAGATTTGGCGTTGGGAGATCCCACTGAAGATAAAGTTGTTCTTTTGGATCGCTGGGAGGGAAAAAACACTAACCTGGGACACATTTCGCCGGAGAGGTTGGGAGGGGTCGGGCATCTGCCTCCTCTGTTGCAAAGAATCCGAAGACATTCATCACTTGCTGGTCCATTGTTCCTTCACTCGTTTGATTTGGTCTAAGGTGCTCTTATACCTTTCGCTGCGTTCAACCTGGTGTGGCACCTATCTCACAGATTGTTTTTTAAATTGGCAGGCACAAAAAGCAGCTCCAAAGACTTTACCAGCTCTTGTCTCCTGGCAAATTTGGAAGGCCCGTAATCGTGCTACCTTTGATTCCATTTCCCCCTCACTGCAAGACGTGATTCAAAAGGTACTGATTACCTTCAACTGGAAACAGTCTCCACAATTGCTCCCAAAACCAATAGACTGCGTTTTAAATTTGCAAGCGGGCTGCACAGTAGCATGTTTCGATGGTGTGGCGAGGTCCAATGGTGGTTGTTGTGGTGCGGGGGGTTTCTTCAAAACCCATCCCTCTAGAATTACTTTGTGGTTCTTAAATTGTGGCGAAGGAACAAATAATAAAGCTGAGCTTTTGGGCTTATGGGCGACCCTCTATCTCGCCTCCTGCTGGTCCATAAGCCACCTTCTTGTTCTAGGGGACTCTCACATTATCATTGATTGGATTTCTCGCAAGTCCAAGCTCCATTCAGTCCATATAGATAGCTGGAAGATTAAAACGTTGGAGCTGTCCAAATCTTTTGCCGACATCAACTTTCAGCATATTCCAAGAACGCAAAATAAAGAGGCGGATGCCCTCTCAAAAAAGGCTTTAAAGGAGCCAGTGGGCAGACTCTTGGTTTTCCATAGAGATGGTGGGATAGAGAGTCCTATCACATCTTTAAATGTATTTGAATGATGGGAGCTGCTTACTTTCCTTAGGCCATTGGGCTATTTGTGGGGAACTTACTTTTGTTGTTTTTTTATTTTCTCCTTCTTCTCGGCACATTCCTAAATGATTGTTATGATCTGCTCCCTATGGGTGGTTTCTTCAGCACTTCGGAAGTAGTGGGTTGCTATACATTGTAAAAAATTTATACTTTATATAAATTGGAGCAATTTTCACTTGGAAAAAAGAGGAAGTCACATCAATAACACTTTATAAATTGGATAGAAATCATAAAAAAATTAATAAACACAATTTATGGCATAAAGCATAAGTTGGTTGTGCATAAAGGAAACACATACTAAGACTTTCACGCGTGCATGCCTTTTATTGAGCTAAGTAGGTTGAAAAGGGCTGGCTGAAAAACACGAGGCACATGTCACTATAGTTTTTTTTTAATTCATCACTTAAAAAATACATTTCATTCCAAAATTCAAGAGTGTATGTTTTAAATGGTTGTTTATCTAAAATTGCTTAAATGAATATATTATCTTGGTCAAAAAGAAGAGTAGTGGTGTTAGATATCTAAAAGAATATATTCTCTTGGTCAAAAAGAAGAGTAGTGGTGTTATATATCTAAAAGAATATATTATCTGGTGAAAAAGAAGAGTAGTGGTGTTAGATATCTAAAAGTACACATCTTCATAACATTCAAAATATATGTATTCAGACTGCGAACCTCATAGAGTTAGATATTAAAAATACACGTCTTCATAACATTCAAAAACATCTTTATTCATAGTGTGAAGCTCATACGAATTTGTGTTTGGGTTCGTTCAAGGAAATAGAAAAGGCATGGTATAAATATTCGAATTATTGAACTTTTTCACTGGAATTCGATGAAATTAAATTACTATTTTTTGTTATTTAAATTGTATTTTTGAATGCATAAATCGATTGTGAAAAAATTATGAGACACTTAAGTTATACAGACTCAATCACTCAAATCTGAAGTTCCAACAATTTGTTGACCTGATTTCAGTGAAAATTGATTAAAAAATCTACTCATACAAACTCCAAAAAATCAAACATTTAGACTACATCCTCCTTCCTCCTTCCATTTCTAACTTGAGAGAAATGAAAACCTGCCACCATGTATCATGATCAATGAGTCCTGGTCAATCTGTAGAGGGAGGGTAGGACCTTTCTCACTCATTTATTCAAGTGAAAGAAACACCCATCGTTCCCTATTAATAATGTTGTGTCCTCGTGGGTGCAATATATGTGGCCCCTATGGATTGGAAGAAGAATAAAATATTGTAAATAGTTTATTTCGAGAAAGTTTAAACATTAATTCTTTGCAACACTGGATTAAATGGTCTTTGGGTACAATGATATTTAATTAGTATAGATTATAGGGAAACCTTTTCTTTCAAGTGGAGCAACCTTTACTTAGCAGTATTGAACATTGTAAGATATTTGGCTTTGTGCGTTAGTGCTAATATAAACATGGAAAAACAATATTCTATTAACTTGGAGGGATTATTCAAAGTGGTTTTACAATGAATTTGAATATGGTGTAAAAAGATGAAATGTAGAAAATTAGATTAGCTTTCCAAATATATAATTTTTATTTATAGAAATTGTGAATAATTATGTGGAATTTAAGCTTTTCTAACAATGGCATGTCATTTTTCAAGAAAAATGTAATGTATATGCATTCGTTGGTGCAGTTAGTACAAGTGTTGAGTATCTTAATGATAAAATTTTCTTAAAAAAAATGTTCAATTGTAGAGAATCCATTGTTCTAGGATGGGGTATTTTTCCAATATTTATAATATTATTTTTAGATTTTTTTTACAATTATGAAAGTCAATATATTCTTGAAATTACAATGCCTTCTGTTAGTGCAAGCTATGAGGGTCTTAACATTATCAAACATTTTTTTTATATTGTACATCTTTGTCTCTTCTAGTGTGGTGTACAACTTATTTTTAAAATGGTTCAACTAATAGAAAGCTATAACATAAATGAAAGAGGTATTTATTTTAGGATTCTAATATATGTCAAGAAAAAAATAGATTAAAAATAGTAAACTATATTATTTTTTTTAAAACATTATGTATTTGGAATATGCATATTTGACTCTATTTAGAGGTATCCATAAAAATGGAGGTTTTAATGTATTTACAGAGAAAACCACTAGGCTTGTCATCCTGAGCCTAAATTCTAGGAAACCAACTAAACAAATGCATATGCTAGAGTTTTCATTCCTGCACGAAAAAAATTGAAATGGAAGGAATGTGCACACGCACTCTATAACAGACATGTGCTCATGAACACGCATACATTCCTAAAGTACACACACATTATTAGGAACACGTGTACATTCTTACCAACACAAAATCCATATGAAGTGACCTTATGTGATCCCTTATTAACCCCCCCAAAATGCGAAAACCATGTGTTGAAAAACTGCCAAAAACAGATGCAAAAAACCACCCAAATGTTTTTTTGGGGGGGATCCGCCCTTGAACCCCCAACCCCCCGTTACGCCCATATTAGTGTGCAATACATGAGACCAATCGTGCAAAGAATATGACACGTACCCAACACTGCCCTTGAAACCCGCATAAAGGGGGCTTTCCTAGCGTGCCCAACACAACGAACAACATGTTGGTATCATTTTAAAGACCTAGGGACACATACCAATAGTTCAAAACCACATAGTGGCATTGAAATCCCCAACCATGGTCCATAGGCTAAGCAAATACACAACACCTTGAGCTCATGCATCTAGAGCCACAAACAACACCTTGAACTCATACATCCAGGGCCACAAACAACACCTTGAACTCAAATGAAATCTTCAACCATGAACAACACCTTGAATTGACACACATGATCTCCCAAGTGTATCCTTTACCTCTTAGTGGGAATATTATCACTATTATGGTTTTTGGAGAAGTAGGTATCAATATGAGGGTTTGGACCAAGGGAAATTGATGAAACATGCTCATTAGGCCTAAAACATAGCNGACACACATGATCTCCCAAGTGTATCCTTTACCTCTTAGTGGGAATATTATCACTATTATGGTTTTTGGAGAAGTAGGTATCAATATGAGGGTTTGGACCAAGGGAAATTGATGAAACATGCTCATTAGGCCTAAAACATAGCTTGCGAGGCTCTAGAGCCATCAACGAGTTCTTAAACCACCACAAATGATCTCTCTTTGGGATATTTGTCCTTTGATTTGCAATATGGATACAATTAGAAGGTTTCAAGAACCAAGTAAGAGTTGTGGGGAATTAGACATGATTAAGGGATGAAAATAAATCATTAGGACCTAAAGTAAGCTTCCAGGCATCCAAATCCAAGACCAATACCTTTAACCACCACATGTAATGTATTGAGAGTATCATCTCCCTCCTAGTTGGGATATGGGCACCATTAGAAAGTTTTGAGCTCTAGGTACGAGTCTCATTTCCTGGAACATGGTTGGGGAAAGAAACTTGGGCCTCAAGATGCCCACCCTGTCTCTCTCTCTTCCTTTCCTCTTTCCCTCTCTGTCCACCTCCCCCTTCTATCTCTCCTTACCTCTCTCTCCCTATCTCTTGCTCTAACTCCATCTCT